>BQNB010042105.1:12500-46342 GCA_026074375.1 Tanacetum coccineum | reverse complement strand
AATTCTTATGGAACTGGTCTAACAGACTGGAGTTTAGCTTCAACATATGCAAAAATCGGTCTTTTCATGATCTCATCATTAATGGAGGTGTTCTGGCTGGATTAGCCGCATGTGGTGTCATGACGTGCATTGTTTCAACTGCAGCCGATTTGATGCAAGATTTTAAAACCGGTTACCTCACTTTGTCCTCAGCAAAGTCCATGTTTGTGAGTCAACTAGTAGGAACTGTCATGGGATGCATCATTGCACCACTCACATTTTGGATTTTTTGGACTGCATTTGAGATTGGGACCCCAGACAGTCTTTATAAGGCACCCTACGCCGTCATATACAGAGAAATGGCAATTCTTGGAGTTGAAGGGTTCTCTGAGCTTCCAAAGCATTGTTTGGCTATATGCTGTGGGTTCTTCATAGCAGCCTTGGTTCTGAACATCTTTCGTGACTGGCTTCCTTCAAAAGTGTCTCATTTTATTCCTATTCCAATGGCAATGGCAGTACCTTTTTATATTGGAGCTTACTTTGCTATTGATATGTTTGTTGGGACGGTCATATTATATGTGTGGGAAAGACTGAACAAAAAGGAGTCTGAAGATTATGCCGGAGCAGTTGCTTCAGGGTTAATTTGTGGAGATGGGATATGGACGATACCATCAGCGATACTTTCATTACTTAGGGTTGATCCACCCATCTGCATGTCCTTTAGGCCTTCTGTAACCAACTGAGCACATTATAACAGACTGCATAAGCAATCAGGATGGCCACTCGCCTTTATTAGAGTTAGACATGTAAATATGGTTGTTTGAGATAGTTTAGTTACATCCCTATGTATTGGTTATATCCTGTAATTAGTGTGGTTAATTAAGTTGTAGACATTTCTGTTACTTCCTCCATGACAAGTGACTCTAAAACATGCTTATAGGCACTGAAAAATAGCTTAATTTCCAATTTGATGTCAATAACTTGACCAGTTGACCTCATTCGCTTTTAGGAGTATTTTGAAGATTATTATCATGTTTGGATTTTGGGAGTATGCATTGCTTGTTTTGCAATAAGCTTTTCGATTTTGAATTCTACATTAGACGTTCAACGTTCCTAATAAAACACTACAATAGAATAAGCACATTAGGCATAATATTTGGCATAACAATTAGGTATGTCAATCACTACTCTTTACCGTTAGCATTGTATGATTATTTTAGGCTTTATAGTTACAGCTACAAGTTAAACTAATAACTTGGCGCCACAGTTATATTGTCAAACAACATTTTATTACCTTTATAAAGAAAACAACATTTTATCCCAATAAAACTATCATCAACTAATATGAAGCACGAGCCACTTTGTTGAAATTTTAAGCATAACATTAGTACTAAAATACCCTAATAGATTTTTAACATACATACATAAAGTCCAAAATAATCTTATTAAAAATAAAATTTTATAAAAGTTAACTTATTTATAAAAAAAAATTAAGTATTGCCTTTAAAGGTAAAATGAAACTTATTATATATTCGCTCTCTTTGTCTATTCATCATTGTTTTTCTAGTTGCTTTATTTTATTACAACCGAAAATATTGTTTAGCAGAAAAGTATCGTCACGAAAAACGTAAAACTGAACTCGCAATAAAACATAGTTATTTCTTTTATCGCTGCATCGCGCGGTTATTTAGCTAGTTAGATTAAAAGATCAGATGCTAAAAATGTCATACAAATGATATGAAAAATGTTGTCATGGTAAAGATGTTGACTTGGTTTTTTTGAAAGCAATATACTTTAACATGACAATGAAAAATGTGTAATTTGTTGTAAGGGTGTAAAAGAGTAGTTTATTTTGAGTAATTTGAGCTCAAACTTGACTTGAGTTTGTCCGAGCCGAGTTTCATCAAGCCACGAGCTCGAGTTTGAGCCTAGGAAATGAGCTTAAAATGCTTAACGAGTCGAGATCGGGCTAGATCCGACTTGGGTTATTGTTGGGATTTTAACTGATATATTTGCTTTATTATATCTGTGATGTATATTTTAAGGAATTTACATGTAATTATTTTAAGTATAAATACCTTTTATGAACGTGTTAAGCTTTTCGAGCTGAATTCTATCTTATGTTTCCATTTTAGTTGCACTAAGATACACATCATTCCAAATAAATCGAGCTTCCTAAATTTATAGAAAGTTAGTCATAAGATGCTTGTCTTGCGAAATATAAATCAAATTTATTGGCATTGGGATATCAACACTCGCAACTGTCGCAAAATATAGTGTTATCGACGATTCTTGCTTAAGATGTTTGTTACTTTTTTATTCCGTCTCATAAAAGGTGTTTATTATAATGTAACACACTGTTTTTAAAAAGTACATGACAACCAATAAAATATTTGATTGGTTAATATTTAAAAATGAATATTTATTTTAGAACATGTTAGTATATTACGATGAACATCATAGACGGAACTTAAAAGGAATCGAGGCGGCTGTGGCCTTCCGAAAATTTTCGACCTTATGTATATATTTTATAACCTTTTATATATGATTTTAGTTATTTTTTATACAAAAATTTCATTGTAGTGTATATCGCACCCTTTAAAATAAATGATTTTCAAATTCGCCCTTCTAAAAAAGACGTTCAAGTTCCGTCCCGGATGAACATGTATTATTAAACGAAACAGACAGATAATTTAAGAAAAAACAATGTTACATACACAAAGAGTTTACAAAATTATATTTACACAATGACTTGACAAGTGGTAATCTATCACATTACATAATAATATCATACACTTTTTGTGACACCAACATTTTTAATAATAAATATTGGTCTAAATGATATCTGTGCTACAAAGCAAAATCTAATTTAATTAAAAACTTATGAAATATTTCTTTCAAATATAAGATGGAGACATCGGTAAATTAATACTCGATTAATACAATAAAAATATAAAACTATAAAATAAAAAAAGGGGTTATAAAAAGAGGCGCGTAGCTTCAGTTCAGGTCTCCAAAAAGCATTCAACATGGTTTATATCAGAAGAACGAAAGTAATTTTTATTGAATCATCATAAGAATACACGCATCAGTATTTGGTCTTGCTTAGATGAAAGAAAAAGCTTTGATGAGATAAAATCAATGGATATTGTTATGTGCTCTAAGACATGTTGAAATTATGTTCTTCTAACATTTTTATGTGTGTAGATTTCTCTGAAACTTTTGTAGATGAACCTAGGTTGTTGGTGTGCACGAATGGCAAGGCCATACATACATATATTTTACAATTGTTAGGTACGTCTGGTGGGCCAACGACTGGGCTGGATTAAGTAAACTGGATTGGATGATTAACAGTGGTTAAAGTGAATAGTGATTTACATCTCTAATGATAATATATATAATAAGCTCTCAAACAATAAATTTTAGGTTTTAATTTATTAATCTATAAATAAATTAAATATTGATTAGACAGAAAGCAGTTTTTGAATATCTGCGCGCATCACATGCTCAATATTTTCTACTAGCTATTCCTATAGACGGGTTTGGTCAACATATGTCACCGGTGGAATATCGCACTATCCTTAAGTATCGTCTCATGATTCCATTATTTCCGGTTGATGCGATATGCCCTGTTTGTCGCAAGGCATGTTTGGATTCCTTTGGGGAACATGCGATTCATTGTAAAGAGCTCACGAGATTCAAGTACCGACACGATATGGTTAGGGACGTCTTTTTTGACATATGTAGGCGTGTCGGGATCTCCGCCAAAAAAAAGCACCTGTGAACTTTTTAATTGACCTGTCAGATGGAAGATCCACACTCAGACCGGCTGACGTTTTGGTTTTTGGATGGCTTGGAGGGAAACATGCGTGCGTGAATTTGACTGGGGTTTTTCCTCTCGCGGGGTTAAGTAGTCGGGGTTTTACAGCGGGTCAGGCTGCTTTGAAAGTCACCTCGTGCAAAGTGACAAAACACGAGAAAGCATGCATTGAAAAGTAGCACGTGTTTATTACTTTTACGTTTGATACCTTTGGTTTTCTTGCACCTGAGGCGGTGGAGCTACTCAGCCGAGTTCAACGTGTTATGCATAACAATGTTATGACACCTAAATCTACGGATGTAGTTTTTAAATGTATTGGCTTTGAAATCCAAAAAGTGCTACCGGCACAGCTTGTTGCTCATTTATCTTTCACCATTATGTAAATCCTATTTTTAATAATTAATAAATTTAAATGAATGCATAAATATTACAGTAGTTATACTATATTCTGTTTTTTTCTAAAAGCTGCATCTTACATTGTGAACAGTACCAAGACTGTTGTCTACAGTAACTTGTTTTTTTAATCATAGATAAATTATTTTTTAATGAGGGTCACTAGTAATGGAAGCAGGCAACCTTCACTTAATATTTTTTAATCACAGAGATAGTGCTCCACGCGTGTCCTCAAACCTAGAATGAGAAGGGGTACGTGTTTCTTGATCCCCGTATCCAACCCATATCATCATCTCCTATATCCGATGTGAAAGTCCCAATTAACAGGTCTATAAGGAATATAACACTTATCTAATGTAAATAACACAAGTAATAACTTTTCAATCGTGTAATGCTTTATTGATTAAGAATCAAAGTATTACAATGTGATATGGATCACACAAGTTGAATGACATTGTGTGCTTACCCTCTGAACAAGTAAACTAGATAGAATATCAAGTTTACAAGCGAACTTATATAGCCAGCTGATAGGATCAGAGGTCTACAGTGTAAGTTCGGCAAAGGAGTAAATACCTATAATGATAACAACAATGAAAGCAATAACATTTACTCCTTACAACATTCTCTATTTATACTAATACTAGGTTGCGTCCTTAGTGGGGGTAGTTGCAACGTGTCAAGAATCTAGTGGACGAGGTACGAGGTATTTAATGCATGTCCATTCTTGGAAACTACCCGCCCATACTTTAGTGAACAGTTCTGCCAACTGTTCACTACTTTTGCCAACTTCGTACTAGGTACAGGCTTTAACTTAAATCAATGTTTATCCCGCCATAAACACTTGTTAAGTTTCCCGCCTTCATCAGAGAACAATCTTTAAGCTCAGCTTGTTCTTCTTCAAAGGGTAACAGGATAGTCAGAGTATTGCCACCTCTGACTCTCCTTAGAACTTCAGCGTATTCCTTCTACATACCAGCTGATATCCATCCCAGCTGACGAGTATGTCTTCAAGTAATCTTCGACTTCCTTGACGATGTCTTTGACTTGAATACGTCTGACGTTGCTCTCTGAGGCTTCGCACTCAGAGAGTCCTTTCATAACCTCTAAGTCCCATCACTCAGAGGTTCTTCCATAACCTCTGAGTCCCATTACTCAGAGGTTCTTTAATACTCGTTGATCCCACTCAGCGGGTTCCTTAATACTTAGTCTAATTTCTGTTTAAATCAAGGCGCTGATTACTGGGCACTGAATCGGCCCAACAATCTCCCCCTATTTGAATATAAATTATGCTAAGTAAAAACTATTGTAAGTGAGTATACAGCTTCTTCTTACACATAATTTGACAGGAAATTTAACAAAAGAAACTTCATTGATTTTAGCACTTTACTAGCCCAAATTATCTAAGTTCTCTTGAACAGTCTTCCTAGCCTCTATACAATCATCCCTAGCCTCTATTACATAATTCATTTTTCTATACATCTCACTAGCAATCTCTGAGTTAACTTTGATTTGGTTCTGAATACAGATTAGTTCAACAGTAGGAGTCAGATGAAACTCACTTTATCTTTGGAAGACTACATCCGTATTCCTGTTCATGTAGAAGATTCTTGACTCAGGTTCTTTGATGACAAGCCCTTCAATTGGCATAACCCCAGGAGGAGGAATCAGATTTCTATTCATCCTATCAACTCTGACTTACTCAGTCACAAACATCTCTTTGATGAACTATGTCCTTTTTCTTTTCTTTTCCTCAGCAGTTAATCCAAAGGTTGCAAGTTTAAGCGGTGGTGGGAGACCTAGCCTCTTTGCCTGGTTGATGACCCATTGAAATTTTGCTGTCAAACTTTATAATAGCACATCATATGATTTTCCTGACTTCTTTGATGCCAAAGCATGAACTTTTTGCCATTCAGTAAAGCCTAACATTTTGAGTCTAAATTCAGGGTAGACTTTAAGGTTTAGAGGGTCTTTATCTCTGGTGATCCTCATTGTTGTAGTCTTGCTAGAGTTGACAACATAGCTGATCTTGGTGATAGGCAGAGGTCTGGTTCTTTCAGAGATTCATTTGTTGAATTCTTTGAGCATCTTTGCTTTCTTTTCTTCATGTTCCTTCCACTTTAGAGATTGAGCCTTGAAGGTAGTTAGATTCAGTAATTTCTTTAACTCTTCCGGTGCGTAGAATAGAGAGAATTATAAATCACATTACATTGTGTAAAATGTTCGGTTTTTAATGTAATTGTAATTCAATTACACCAATTATATCAAGCAATCGAGGAAATTCATATTACATAACAAGTTCAATGAAATGTTTTAAATTACGTTGTAATTCATAATTTTATAATTTAAAGAATCATTATTTTAAAAATTATTATTATTATTATTATTATTATAATAATAATATCACCATCATTATTATTACTTATTTTTATTATTAAATATCTTTAGTTTATTTTAAATAATAAAATACTAAGAAATAATTATTTTTTATACTTAACATTTTGAATTATTATTTACTTTAAAAGATTATTAATATCTTTTTATTTTTACTTTTATTTATTAATTAAATTAAATAGTTTATTATTGTTATCTTATTAATTATCTAATTTACATTAAATTTAATAACTTATTCAAATTATTATTATTTTATTTTAAAAATGTGTTATTGTTATCATTATTAATTAATTATTATTAAATTAATTATCCATAACAATTACAGTCATTTTGACAAATTACAATTCATTTATATTACTAGTGGTAATCAATAAAGTGCAAATGCCAAAATAATTTAACAAACTTAACAACTTTTGTTGGTTGTGTAGCTATCATTTTTCTTCAATTGAGTATGTTCGAAAAAAGTAATTATTTTTGAATCTGGAAATGGAGTTATAGATAGAAATGGAGATGAAGATTACAAAAAGAAATTATTATTAGTAAGCTACATGAAGATCTCTTGATTTTAAAAGATTACAGGAAGTTATTTCTTTTTATAATATCTTATAGTTTTTCTGCCAACCATGTTTGTATTTTAAGTAGATTTTTTTTTTATTAAAATAATCGTAATCTTTTTAGATGTGTAACATACCCTTTATCAAACTTTTTCGTCTATTATGTGTATCTTTTGATATTTTATTCCTTTTCGGTTACAAAAGTACTATAAATTATGGACAATAAAACATTTCAATTTGAGGTGTTTGTTTCGACTTATGGAAATTTAAGTGCTTTGAGCTTATTTTTATATAGTCTTAATGTTTCACAACTATTTTGTGACTTGTAGGCTTATATAAGTTTTATCATAATATGATACATTTATAAAGCCTATAAGTTTCAAATAAGCCAAAAAAATTAGAGGCTTATGAATATATAGCCGAAATCAAATTTGATTGGGGTTATATTTTGTAAGTCATAATTTTCGGGACTTAGTTGAGATTTATGAGACATATATAAGTTTTATATATAAAAAGAATTTACATCATTTCGGAGTTATTATATCCATATTAAATCTCAAGAGAAAAAAAATTGAACCAATCTGGAAAGCTTGATTTTGCCACGCAGACAAAATCCGTGCGATGTGACTTTGGTCGATAAAAAGTCCTAATTGAATCATTTTAGTCAAAAATTGGAAAAAGTGGTGAGAAATTTTGATGGAGAAAAAAAGGCATAAAAATATATCAAATTTGTGAAATCAAAATACTTAAAAAGAGGATGTAATTACTAAAACTTTTGCTGGTTGCAATTTTGAATAAATCATAAGAGTTAATGAAACTTATATTTTTTCATATTTTTTTAATAACTTTATATAAATAAACAAATACCCCATTGAAATTTTTACAATTCTATACTTTTTATACTTTAAAAATAAAACATTATAAAATCAATAGAAGTTTAATATTAAAATACTATTAAACTCAATATTTTGTTACAATGATATTAATAGATAAATTTAAACAACAACATCAACATCAACACTCATGTGAGTTAAAAAAATTAAATCTTCCATCCAACAAAATTTTGACCAAATATTAATGGATATTAATCAATGTTTATCGATTTTTTTAATGGACCTGGTCGAGCCATGGGTTACGATTCAACGGGTTTTTCGCAAAATTGGCTTCCGGTCAGCCGATCGGTTCACGGTTCATCGACCGGGTCAAACGCGGGTTTCCTAAACACTTGTATTTATACATAGAGAATTTCTTTATGTAAAAACAAGTGTTATAATTATTAGTTGTACTAATTCACAATTCACAAAAATTAAACACGGATAAAAATTTCATATGCCGTATATTAATAAAATTAAAATAAATTTAATTAATGTGTAAGCGGATGCGTGCACGGAAATTTTATCTTAGTTTTATATAATATAATAAACTTATATAAAACCAACAAGTCTCGAAATAAAATAGAAAATTAGGGTTTATCAAACATAAGTCCATAAGCCGAAACAAACACCCCGTATTAAACCAAAATAAACGATAAACCCTCAAACGCTCCGAAAGCTTTAGAGTGCTCGGTATCATCACGACGTTGGGTGCCAAACCAACGCCGTGCCCGACGTTACGATACCGGCGTTTCGCCGTTGCCAACGTCGTGGGTCACCGCGTCAACGTATCAACGCTGCCCAATTTGAAAAAAAACTTATTTTTAAAAAAAAATCTTTAACGGCTAGTTTTTGTATTTTGAAAAAAAGAATTTTTTTTGAAAAAACTTTAGCAACGGCTAGTTTTTGTAATGTTTTTTTTTTTTTAATATTTAAAAATTAGCCAACGGCTAGTTTACTAAAAAAAATATTTATTTTTTCAAATTTTTTTTACCCACTGTATATATCCCCTTTTCATATACATTTTTTCACACACTATTCCATTTCTTCTCAATCTTTATAACATTCTCATTTTTTTTTTTAATTTGCAAAGAAAAATAATGTCGACTTTCCCATTGATGGCTCGATTTGGAACCTCCTTAATTCTGGCACGATGGGTGCCGGGTCTACGTCGAATTCTTAATTCTTCGTGTTTTCTTGCCAAGCTCCGATGACTCCCCGAGCACAAGATTTTTTTGATCTCAACATGCCGCTTTTGTTGCATTTCAACAAAGATTTCCAAACCGAAACAAAACCAACCACAATTTGAAATGCCACAACAACAAAGCCAATCTTTAAACTCACTTTCACAAACCGAATCCCAACCAAAAAAGGCCGAATGAAACGTGTAGGATCCCGTTAACACTTCATAACATATATCATACACGAATTTGATCTAGAAAGGAGAAAGAGAGATGAGTTGTTTTGTAGAGAGAGAAAGAATAGAGAGTGAGAGGTGAGAGGAAACTAGGAAAAGGAATTTATTTTTAGATATGATCAACTTACTTTTCCAATGAGGAAGGTTACTTATATACCCTGACAATTAAGGTAACGTTCGATATAATTGGACTAGGACCCGGGCTGGGTTTTCTTGGATTAACCTGAATACATAAAACATATTAGATTAGCTATTGAAGCCCAATTCCCTGATACTTTCCTATTACACGTTAACTTATTAATTGACCGAGTTTTATTTCCATTATTGAACGAACTTCTTTATTCGTCTCAATAATTTTGAGGCTAACAATTCCCCGAAGTGAGTTCATTGAGACACTCTTTCTTTAGATCAATGAGATTGCATTTTGCGTTAAGCTAATGTGGTACTTGCGTCCTTCTCTTTGTTCATTTGTTGTAGGATTGTTCTCTTCTTGCTTTGCGCTCTTGACTTTTGAGCCTTTGTCATTGTCTTTATCGTCTTTGCAATCTTGCGATCTTGTGTTGTTTACCAACATTCTCCATATTATGCCTATCTAGAAAGCTTCAAATAAGAGTTTGCGAAAGTCTTTGTCTTTTAAATCTTGTGCTTTCTTGGATAGATTGTCTTTGTAGAATGAGCATGGAACATGTGGTAATGAATCAATGATTGTGTTACTGTCACCACGTTTTTAACTGCAGGTTTACGTTAGTGTTAATCAAGAAAATTCGATTTGAAAATTTCAATCGACGTGTTACTTGTAAAAGCATTTTGTAAAACATGGGAGTTTTAATCTTTTTATCAAAATTCATCAATCGTCCAATTCATTTACTGAAACATAATCGATATCCAGTTTAACAAAGTTGATTCATATAGAATCTCGCAAGTCACCTACTGAGAGCTTGTTGAGGTTACTCAAGCATGATTTCCATCTTCATTGTGAATACTAAAGTATCACGCTGATGTTCTAGAAAATACTCAACAAGGATAATTGCGTTAGGACTTTTTTGACAGCTTGTAAACTTGATGCGTTTAAAAAGTGTTTGAAATGGAATGTGTCCTAACGAAATTTTTATTGATCTTACTTGGCTCTAGACTCGATTGTGATGTTGGTTTTAGTCTCGGAGGCTGGCGCAGATTGCCACTATAAATTATCAACGTTCTCAGAATGAGTTGTCATTAGATTACGTGTGTGTCTCGTGACAAAGAGACAAGTTTGTTGAGAGAATCCGAATGGCTGGGAAGGGTTGTGCATTGCATCACTGGGTCCATGATGTCGTTTTCAATGTCAGCAATCAACTTGTGATTCTGACAGCATATGTATTGACCCGGTTTCTGCCTTAAGTTGTGTGAAGGGCTTCTTTCTTTAGACCCTTTATCCATACATTTCTTTTTCATTCTTCAACGCCTTCAATGCTTACCAAGACGTCATTACTAACACCTTGTTGTGATTGTTCCAGTGTTAACTTAATCTTAGTCGGCATTATTCCCATATACATTCATCTCCAATCATACCTAAGGACTGCTATTTCTAACTTTGGATTATCCTTGGGTAGATCCTCCGGTTCTGGTTGGATCATAGGATTGATTCCTACCTAACCTCCTAACCTAACCACCTTATGACTTCAGATTCGTCATGAAATTAAGATGTTGTTGGGTATAAGATCGAACCATAAAACCTTTTCTTCAGCACATTGAGTCGAATAGATCATATTTTAATTACATTTTCTCCCCTTATTTTAAATAATAAACACTTAGTTTTTGAAATACCTTGTGATTAAAATATGTCTTGAAAAATCTGTGGGAGAAAATATTATTAGCATGAATGGTTTGGAACATTTTGATAATGTTTTGAATACATAAGAATGGTCGTTGTTGATGTATCCAAAAACATTAAAACTTTGTTTTTCGAAAAACTCCCCCTCAAAAATAGGACCAATTGAGAAATTGTTGTCTTTTGAAAACATTGTGAGGGATGGAGTGTTGAACACACAATTTTGAAAGATTATGAATTGTCATCGAGAAATTCTTGAAAAATTGTGTTCAACTTTTTGAAAAACCAGATGTTAGAGGACTTCTCTTCTAACGGTAAGGGTAAGCGCACTGAAACGTACACTATCCTTTTTCTTGAGCTAAAAACATTGAATGTCTTGTAAGAACAGCTCAAGACCGAGAAACGTTAATTTTCTCGTTGTGAGGATAAGTTATAAACCTTCCTTTATTTGAAGTCCGGGTTATGTACTGATATTTGCACATAAGCCATTTAGAAAATTAGAAATGACATGTTTTGAAACTATTTGCAAACTCTCGCTCGAACTTCATTTACACACCCGTGTCAATGTTAATCGACATTTCTAAGCACGTAAATGTTATCGATTCCAAGAGACATGTCGAGAAGAATCTTTTTGGAAATTTTCTGATTTTCTGATTTTGTATTTATTTACCTGTTGTCCTCAGCATTGCTATATGATGGTGGAATAGTAATTCCAACTCTTGTCGTGATGTAGCTGTCTTGACTGCTAGAGGAACAACTTTTGGAACCAGCTTTGAACTTGACGGTTCATTGTTGTGGTCTTGAATTCCGAGTTCTGAACGGTTATGATCAGAAGTCATTGCCATGAAGACCGAGGCTTGATCTGCTGCGATCAAACGTCTTTTAAACATTGAGGAACGGGGCCTGAAGTGTTATTTTTAGCAGACACCATTTGACATTGACGACCGAGGCTTGAACTGTTGTGTTCAAACGTCATCTTAAAGATTTCATCTTTTGTGAAACCATTCTGGCACTGGTTTCTTAGATATCAGTAATTTCAACAACCACACTCTGAGATTTTCCTACTTTTCATTGTATAGTGCATCTGCATTTAGGTCAATTCGTTGTTGCTTTTGACCATTGAATGGAAACCCATCTAAGACAAACAGTATTGAGAATTCTACCCGTTGGTTGCCACCTAAGACAAGATCTAGGACTTGTTATTTTCTCATGGTCTTTTTGTTTGAGAACCTATGTCCTTTGGAGATCTGTCTTTCTGGTTTCTTAGATGCACTTGACTTTTCTACGGGCATATATCTCTTTGTTGTCTTATGAGATTTTGCATCTGTTATGTGTGCCAGAGGCACGAGGATTTAACTTGAGAGGTATTCTAAAGACGCATTCATCATGATTTGCTCTGTAAAGACCTTTTTCATGTATAGGACATTGCAAGTCATTGAACTTCAAGAAAGCTTTTGTTTCCTATGTTCTCTAAGTAAACATCTTTGTTTGAAACTCGATTACTCATTGATGCTGCATATTCCTTAGTTTTGGTTTGAACCATTAGCTCAGTGGTTGGGTACTCTAGCAGAAATTAATCATACTAGGTTCATTCACTATTGTCTTCTGAGTGTGCACTTTTTTAGCTTTTCTATAGGTATTAGTTATGAACATGTCATTTGAGCCTACTTTTTCCCTGGTGAATGAAGTGGACACATGCTTTGGGCAATTCCTAGAGGGCTCAGGTGGCAATCACATGGTTGTTTCGAACTACTTGTTTTCTAATCTGCGGCAAATTCTGTTGAGTGATCTGTTAAAACAAAACCATCCGACACAATAGTTGTATTAACGATTGGTTTGTTTGAAAAACTTCTCATTTCAGGAGAATTTTGAAAAAGGAGTCGGTTTTCCTAAAAACTTATGGTTTTAGTTGAATTCGATGAGCATTTTGGTTGTCGAACACAGATGGTTATTTCAACTGAGTTTCCACGAATTCATTGCAGTTCTCGATGAGATCTAAACTCATTATTGCTATGTTCTTGTTTGCATTTGAGCTTTCAATCTTGTATTTCATGCTATTGGTTTCACGTTCTTTTCGAAATACATTAGAAGCCATTTTTCTTTGCAACACTGGGTTGTTTTTCATCTGTTCCTTTACAATGTTGTAAGAAAGTTCAGAGGAATCGGAGAGTTTTTTCAAGTTTTAGTAAAACTCTATTCAAAGTTATTATGAACTTCGTTATTAACAGATTCAGTTTGTTTCGAAGCTTTTGTGCATGAATTCACATTCTTTGACTTTATGACGATACAAGCAATGTAATTCAGTTTTAGCGTTTAAATAAGACAGAGAATGCATATACGAACATCGTAAATCTTTAGACACATCACTATTCGAGGAAGTAGATCATAAATGTTTCGAAAAAAATCTCGCTCTTTTAAGATTAAGTTGTCAACTCTTTTCAAGGGATTTACGTACTCCTAATTCGTCATTCCTTCCTTTTTTAGTTATGAACAAAAACATGACTGTCTAGTATAGTTTTGTCTGAAAAGAGGGCATTAATAGTTTGATCAAAATCTTCCATAGTCTTAGCAGTTGGGTTAGGGAATGCACATAAGTATGTTAGACCAAGCTTGTTGACAAATTGTTTTCACATGATTGAAGTTGTTTGTCATTTCGTTATAAAGTTGTTTACTTTTACTAATGATTTAGAAAGGGTAAGAAAAGGCAGTGTTTTTAGCACTGTATGGCGTGTTCCTAACAAACAATATTCTCACCATTGTCTTCCATAATTCTTTAGGCGTAAATGATCAAGATAGGCTTGGTTAGATGGTGGTTTGAAAGTTCATAAATGATGTTTTGATATGTTAATTATATGTTTCACTGTGTCTTTATCAAATTTGATCTACTCTCCATTTTCAAGAGTCATGTCTCTTCCCATCGGGAACAAATCTGTTTGCGGAAATTTTTTTTTTAAATTTCTTTTTTTTTTTTTTTTTTTAGAAGTATCATATGGGTCTCATAAAAATCAAACGAGCTTATAGATGAGCTTTCTTGAGGTACTTGGTTAGCAAAGGTTGATTACCATATACGTTGCGCATTTTGGGTGCTAACATGTGAATGGTCTGAATTGACTGATTGCGTTTATAAAGAATTTCATTTAAAAACTTTATTTGTTTGTCCTTTTCAATCATCGTGTCAATGTCTTTTCCTTCCTTAACCTTTAAATCCGAAAATAACTTAGTTTTTTTTGAGTTACCTTCAAATTGAGACCTAGTTAACAGACTCTTTTTGGCTGACTCATCGTGCTTTTGATTGCAATGAAATTTTCATAGGTTTTAGTTTTTAAACCCTTTGTATGTAATGTCTTTACGGCTAATAGTCTATGGTGTCAATTTAAACTTTGTTTGAAGTATTTTTACTCACTCGTTAGGTCTTAAGGGCGCTGTACTTCTCAAGCCGTTGTTTGGTTGAGAGCAATCAGAGAAACTATCCGACTGTAGTAGCAGCCCCCAGAGCCCTACTTAGATCATCATGGTTAGTTTGCACTCCTTCAGTTTTGAGTTAATGATGCGTTTGCTTTGTTAATTGCTTCTACTACCGTTTTGTTTTCCTCGTATCAAGAGTCAAATTCGCATTAAATTAGCAAGCGCAGCAGCTCATCAACCATTCAGCCGCATTTGATCAACCTGATTCTTCATTAGTACATAGATTTGATGAATCAGGAATGACATTGCTATCATCCTTCTCCAAACATATGTGTCGTTATGATTCAGGTGTCAGAATGTCGTCTCACATTTGCAAACACATCATTTAATCATGGTTTTTGTACTGTTCCAAGGGGTGTCTGTCAGAACTTGATTCCGCCAGTTAAGACACTCCTGAATCTTTGCCATGTAACTGTAATGTGTTTCCAATTTCTGTTATCAATTTTCTTATCTGAGAAATCTCCACTGCTTGTTTCATCTTCTTTTCTCTGTAACGATGATTGAATCTTGAACTTGAACTGTTGAATCTGCAATGTCTTTCACTCAACTGTTTTCAACGTCATCTTAAGTCTTGCTCATGACCTTGTTCTTTCTACTATACATTGCTCAATTGAGTTTTCATGTTTGGATGATTGATTTCCTTGAATGTTTTGAGTGTTATTTTAGTGTAATCTTGAAGGTTTTATTACTTCTCGATCTGATGAAAAAGATCAGGAATAAATATCGAGTGGCTTACACAAGTCAGAGTTAAGAACTTTTCAAACTGTACTTTGATCACACTTAGAGCGGATTTGGAATCCATCTCGTGAAGTGTTTCTGCATTGAGAAGTGTTTCTAAGTTATTCATGTGTTGAGATAACTGAAACGTGAAGGTTCTGAAACTATCACCAAAGAGTCGTGCAAAAGCTTGTTGATACCATATACTCTGATTTTCGAGAAGTTGAGCGGTTGATTTAAGTGCATTTAATTTGTTTCAAGGAGGTTTTCTGTGAAATCTTTGCTTGCATCTGCAGTTTCTGTATCTCTGGTTCCTCTAAAACTGAACCCGAAGATGATGGTAACCTGTGTTCACTGTTTATCTTGTAATTTAGAAGTGTGAAAGATTTTGTTGGATCTTAAGTGGATATGATGTGATTTAAGTTGTGGTTGTGTAAGCAATTCACGTTCACGGGATTTTACACGTCTATGATTAAAACCGATAAATGAATTAACGGGATTTTACAGAATCAATAGAAAACCGTGAATGATTTGATTCGGAATCAGCGTCGAAAAATTCCAAAAAAACTGAAAAGTGTCAATAAATCATAGAAAACGATGTTTTTGGGCTTCGAAAAATCCTTAACCTGCCAACGGGTGGTTACAGCGTGATCCGTCTCGTTTTTCTCTTCGATTTGAGAGGTCACGGGCCTAAAACGGACTTACGGATCAAAAGTTATGGCTGTTTTACTGAAACCCTTTTCGTCACACAAGTTTTCTAAAAAAAATTTCGTTCGGTCAAAAAAAATTGCACGTTCGATCCCACTCGTTCGATTCGCTCGTTCGATCCGCTCGTTCGATCCGCTCGTTCGATCCGCTCGTTCGATCCGCTCGTTCGATCCGCTCGTTCGATCCGCTAGTTCGATCCGCTAGTTCGATCCGCTAGTTCGATCCGCTAGTTCGGTCCGTTCGTTCGATCCGCTAGTTCGATCCGCTAGTTCGGTCCGCTAGTTCGATCCGCTAGTTCGGTCCGCTAGTTCGATCCTTGAGGTTTTCCGCTCGTTCGATCCAATCGAGTCCGCTTGTTCGAGTCCGCTCGTTCGATCCGCTCGTTCGATCGTACACGTTTTCCACTCGTTCGATCGTAACGTGTCCACTCGTTTGATCGTGACTTTTTACCACTTTTTCGTTCTTCTCTTCGTTTCACCCGAGTATCACTTTGAATAACCCAATGAAGCCGAGAGATTGTGAGCTCTAACTTGGCGTTTCCAACAACAAAATGAGCCACGAAAAAAATATGGGTGCCGAGTGATAAAGCAACCCAATCTGCCGAATCTTATATGCTTACAACACCAAAAAAAACACGCTATCCACCCGAGGCGATTGATACCAATTGTAGGTTCCCGATTAACACTTCACTTCATATAATCACAACACAAATCAAAGCAAGACACGAAACAACTGAATCAAAGAACTAGGAGAAGAGAGAGTCGAAAATGAAGAAGAGAGAAAAGACGATAGAAATTAAATTACTTTTATGAAACTAAAAAATATTTCTAATAAGTAAAATATCTATATATAGTTAATATTTATTAGAACAAATTTATCTAAATAATTATATATCCCCCACACATTGGAATGTACGCGCGGGATATTTAACTAGGACCCGGGCTTCGGGTTTTGCACACTTGGATTAAACCCGAAAACATATACCCAAATTAGATTACTACACAACGAGCCCGATTCCTGTTCCCGACTTACCACTTCACTTCATAACACGAAACACGAATCAAAGAAACTAGGGAGAGAGAGAGTCGAAAATGAGAGAGAGAGAAAAGAGATAGAAAATAAATTAGATTTTATGAAAACTAAATATTTTCTAATAAGAAAATATCTATATATAGTTAGATATTTTTAGAAAATATCTAAATATATATATACAGTAGTCAGTTTGTGTGCCATGAGCTTAGACAATAAAATAACAAAATAACAATAACAATAACACAATACCATTTTCCCATTATAATTGTATTCGTTGCAATTATTACAAATACTGGGTGTATAACAACGTAACCCAATACCATACTATAACGCATTACTATGACACTGCTTTTAAAGGTTGATATATAACACATTACAGATAGGCAATATCCCTCATTTTAACCCCAAGAGATAGTTATCATGATACTACGGGAAGTCGTAATTCCCTTTGATTTATAAGTGTTAAATACCCATGTAAAAACAACGTATCCGAGAGATAGTACAAGGAAATCCATTACAGCCTTATAACCTTACCCAATAGGTTTGCTCAACCAGGTTATATATAGTAACTTTCATGTAAATATCGCGGGAGATATTTATCACATTGTTATAAGTAACTTTTATCACAATTCATAAGAGTATGTTGGTTACCCTTGTAATCACCTTGTATTGTGATCTCTCTGTTGTAACAAAAACAACCATGGTACTAAATCAGGTTTACTTTGTATATCTTTTAAACTCGAAGGACCAAACTCGTAAAAGTGCAAACTCCAAAGGTATATTTTGCCATTTTTCATTCTCAAGGGTCTAAAATGTAACATTTTGTCGGAGATACTTTCTCGGGGACGACGTGTATCCCACATTTCTCTATGACGATGACCGGGGTGGGTGTTTATAAATTTGTTTACTTTTCACGTCTTTAAGAATATAAACTAACAATTCTTTTTTTAAATGAAGAAATAGATTTGTTCAATTGATCAGTGCCCCGACTCCTGCAAAGGTGTAAGACCGGGACCGACCCCGTACGCCCATGAGGTGTGTCGCTTACTTGACTGGCCTCGGCCAATCGTGTTCATTGGACATGGTCACCAACCGGGGCATCAGGATCCTCCAAAAACCACCTTCCACTTATGGAGAAATCACCGCTGAATTTACCGACAAAACCTTCCGCCGCCATATACTGAGGGAGTGTCGGGACAGAGAAGCAGGTCTTTACAGAATGAACTATCACGGGAGAAATTCCCCTCTGTTTAGGCATGCATCGACCGCGCGTGGGGGTGGTGGAGGCATCCGGTTAGTGGCGTGGTGTGGGGTTTGAGTTGGTTCATGCAAAAAAAACATTGTCATGGAAGGAAGAGTGAGAGAGGGTGGCTTCCATAGGCCCCCCCTAATAATTATAAACAAAGGCGGATAGCAGTAGAAGTGATGGTACGCCGCTAAAAAAAAAAGAGCTTATATTGATGAAGGCGGGTGGGAGGAGATTGCGCCGCCCACAACCCCTCGCCCAAGGTGTTGAGGGGAACAGATCATGTGCTTCAGCCTCGCACTTTATTGTTAGCTATGGAGGGAAATCCCTAGCTGCAACAATGGGTGTTTAGGTGTGGGCTTATTTCATCTCCTCCACACCTTCTGCACTAGGGCGCTCCAACTGCTAGTTCAGTTTGTGTTGTTTGTGAAAGAGTTTTCATGGTGTCTCCTTTGTGAGTGACACGGATACAGCTGTCGTTTACGCGAAACCACAACCGTAACCCCGGAGCAAGGACATGCCCACAAGTGATTCATTCTAAATGTTCCTTGTTCATACGTTGTTTCTGTGAGGGGAGTATGGAGTAAGGCTAACAAATCATATATGCCTCATTCATGTCGGGATTGCCCATCTTAGGGGTGGGGAAACGGCTACCGTGATCCACGAACATGTTGCTTACCATAGAGAGGTTAAAGTCCAAGGTTATCTGTAGGGAGTACAGAGTAGGGGAAGATCCGACCTTCGTTCCTCCTTGGTCGGGTCAACGGGGAGGGGGTATCTATCAAACCGGGGGGGGGGCTTTTGACTAATAGACTGCCGCCTTATTCCGTAGACCACACCAGCTGCGTGCAAGAATTACAGGGATCATTCACATAGTGCACCGGGGTGGTATTTCTCTGGTTTGCGCCACTTACCCAATGCAGATTCCTTAGCTAGTATACATGAACTGGCTTCGATCAAGTAGCTTTGGTTCTCAGTGAAGGTTTTAAGGTTTTTGAGCTAGAGGTAGGTTGTTGAAAAAGGCCAGGGCTCTAGTTAGCAGACGAGATCAGGAGGTCCAAGTTTCTTTGCGTGAGAGAGGGGAAGAGAGAGAAAGAGATAAAGAAGCTTTTGGATCAAGAAGTTAAATCCCTCAAAGGATACTTGAAACGGAAAGTGCATGGCCTCTCGTAATCAGAACAAGGAACCTTGGGGAGACGCTACTAGAGGTTGGAGCGGTGATGATGAGAAAAGAAAGGCCGCGGAGGGCTAAGAACATTGAACTTGGACCAAGGAATAGAAGCGATCAAGCATCTGGTTATCAGTACTTCAAGTTAATAATAACCAATTATGTCAGCAAGTTTCCAACCTTCAAGTACAGATCACGGGACGCGAGGAAGAAATATGCGAGAAGGAAATAAAGGCCCGCCCTTTGAGTAGTTCAAAAAGTATGAAGATGACAGGGTTGAGCAGCGCTGTGCGAAAATGGATGCCCATCTGGATAAACTGAGCATGGACTTTGATGAAGAGTTATACCCACATATGATGACAGCGATCGGGGTGTCGTCGCTGGTTATTAGGCATAGGCTTGCGGTCTGGCCGCCGTTAATGAAGTGTGCTGATAGTCGACGGAAACTGAGGCTGGTGTTTGCCATAATTCCGTTATCGTTGGGATCGCTAAGGGGCATGAGCGAGGGATGAAATATGGTTGTAAAACACACGGAAAGCCGGCCGAGAAGAGTAAAGATGACGTTTAGTGGCACTAGTTTTATAGATCTAGTTGAGCATAACTAGAACTTAAGCTAGATTTCTTACATTAAGATGTGCGTAAATTGTTCTTGATTACATTAAGGCATAGATAATGTGTAATGTAAAATTGTTACTTATAAACAATCTGGTAAGTCGTTGTGGAGTGTTGGGAATATACTTAGGAATAAGGAGTTCAATAACTTGTCAATTATATTATAAATGTGTGTAAAATAGTAACATTAATATTTCTAACCGATTTAATCTATTAGTCAACCAACACTTTTAAATAGTTTAAAAACTGCTTTGGGGTGAACTGGGTTGGTTTAATAGAAAATAAAAGATTGTATTTTAAGACATTTAGTAACTAAGAAAAGAAGAAAATTGCGTGTGCTTGAATGGTTAGTAAATTACACACTAAGTATATATGTTTTAACTGATTGGATTTGTTAGAAAAGACGATATGGGGGGTATATAAATGGTTAGAAAACTCATTTTTGATATACTCCAGAAAATGTGCAATTAAGTGGTAATATTATACATTACAACAATATTAGTTATTGTACAAGTAATAATTTACGACAATCATTTGAATAAGAATTAATACTGGAGGTATTAGGAAGCTACCTCAACCGTTCAACGTAATTCTTGGGATTTCTGAAGATACACTATTTAAATTTTTAGTCGATTTCGTTGATAATAAGTGTTAGGGAGGGTAAAGTAGTGTTCGAGCATTGTGAGCAATTCAGTATTCAAATTTATGATTGATAGCATTTAGGAATTTAATTGACAATGTTGTTCATGGTATAGACATGAGAAATCGGATAATCTTAGTTGGTTAGTTCAGAGATTATATATCAAGAATTATATACATTATAGTATGAGCATGTGGCTGGGATCACATAACTCTATCAACTTGAGTGTCGATATGAAAATACTTACATCATTTTATAGAGGATAAAGGATAATGCATCAGATCATAACTCACTCTTTGTGTTGATGGATGCCAGAGGAACAGGTACAGGATGAACTATCATGGGAAATCCCTCTGTAGGACATGCATCGACCGTAGAGGTCATGCCAGAAATAGGTGTGGAGGAAGAGGTGGCTACCATGGGCCCCCCATGAACAAAAGGCGGAAGCAGATGCGTCGCAAAAGAGCTAATGATGAGGCGGAGGCGAATGCGCCATCTAAGGTGTTGATGAAAGATCATGTGTCCAGCCTTGCACACAGTGCCTACGAAGGGAAATACCTAGCTGTAATGGGTTTAGGTGCGGGCTCCATCTCCTCAACACCTTCTGCACAAGGCGCTCCAACTACTGCGAAGAGTGTGAGTGACCCGGATCCGCTGTCGTACGCGAAACCACAACCGTATCCCGAGCAAGACATTGCCTAGTAAGTGATTCAATTCTAACATGTTCCTTGTTATACGTTGTTTTGTGAGGGAGTAATGCTAACAAATCATATATGCCTCATCATGTGGATGCAGATCTTCCAAGGGAACGGCTACCGATATCCTCACCGAACATGTTGCTACCATAGAGGTTAACGTCCAATTATCCGTGGGGAGTCCAGAGTTAGGGAGATCGACCTTCGTTCCCTCCGTGGTCGGGTCACCGAGGGTATTTATCAACCGGGGTGGGGCGTGACTAATGACTGCCGCTTAGATACCCCAGCTGCGTGCCAAGATACAGTGGATCACATAGTGCCACCGGGGTATTTCTCTGAGTTGCGCCACTTACCCAATGCAGACTTCCTTAGCCAATATAACATGAACCTGGCACGGCAAGTAGCTATGGGTTCTCAACTGAGGTTAAGGTTTGAGCAAGAGGTCAGGTTGTTGAAAAAGGCCAGGGCTAAGAAACCAGGAACCGAGAACAAGGATCCAAGTGAGAGAGGAAGAATAAATAAGCTTGATCAAGAATTAAATCCTTTCTCAAGGCTACGTGAAACGGAATGCATGGCCTCCGTAATCTGACAAAGAACGTTGGAGACCGCACTAGAGGTTTTTAGGGGATATGAATGAAGGCCGCGAGGCTAAGAACATTGAACTGACCAAGGAATTAGAAAGCCCTCCGCATGCGGGTTTTCTCCTAGACTTCAGTTAATAATAACCTAATAATGTCCCAGCAAGTTTCAACCTTCAAGCACAGATCACCGGCGAGGAAAGAAAGAAAGGGCGCCTTAGAGTAGTTTCAAAAGTATAAGATACAGGGTTAGCAGCGCTGTTGCGAAAATGGATCCCATTCTGGATACATAGAGCATGGACTTTGATGAAGAGTTATACCCACATGCTGACAGCGATCGCGGGATCGTCGATGGGTTAATTAGGAACGGCCGCGCGGCCGTAATGAAGTGTGCTGAGTCGACGGAACTGAGGCAGGTGTTTGCCAATGTCGTATCCGTTGGGATCGCTAAGGGGATGAGCGAGGGCCTGAAATATGGTGTAAAACACGGGAAAGCCGGCCGAGACTTAGTGGATGTGGAGAATAATACCCGAGCCAATGATAAAGATAGTCAAAAAAGCCTTCTAAGACTTGAAAGGATCCTGAATATCCGATGGTGGATCAACTGGAGAGAGTAAAAGATGCTCCGGTGGAGCTAATCATGGCGTCCTTACATTTAAAGGGTGATACCGGGAAGATGCCCCTCAGCGGATTCGTGACCTCCGCCCGAGCTCCTCCCAGCTAAAGATTCCCGTGTACCCTGAGGTACGCAATCCTAAAGATCCTTGGGCCGTCAAAGAAGAGATGTTGTTTTAAGATGCATTGCGGCTATAATAAAGCCGGCGGAAAAGAAAAAGAATTGCAGGTGGCAGCCCCCCCCCCGCCCCCAAACCCCAATGGGAATGTTCCCGCCACCACGCCAAATCTGACGGTATCCCTGTATCCGCGCCTACCGTTGTTCCCCAGGGGCTAGCGATTTTGTTAGCGGATGCCGCCACTCAGACTGAGGTGGCTGACAAAGAAGAGGAACCACACCCGAGACTACAGCGGTCCATTTCATTGCCTCATGTCTACAATTTGTAAAGGAAGTAGTGCAGCCTGTTGCACTTAAACAATATTTTTGATGTAACCACGGATGTCCGTGAGTAACCATATTATACATTGATTCTCTAGTTCAAGAGTAGTGTGTATTGTATTGCACGTATAGTGACATATAGTGCTCATGTGGGAGCTTTCTTATATACCTAACGTCTAAGGTATAACGTAGATAAGGACGCAGAACCGTGGCCGTTGGGGTTGCAACCCTCCTTACGACATAGCAACTATTTAGGTGCTTAGCCTTTGGATATCCAAAGATATCCATCGTATTGGGCATGTACTATATGGAGTAACAAGTAAATTATACTTAAGAAAAGAAAGATTCACTTAAAAAAATTTCAAATAAAGAAGTCGCAGGTTTAGCTAGACCCGCGGAGTTTTATTCATAACTTAAAACAAAAAGTAGAATAAGAATACATGGATTACTTTATTAAGGGCCCTAATCAAGACGCAAACTTATCCATGCCGTAGCCTAAAGATAACATTTCTTAAGATTGGCTATGTTCCACGTCCGCGGGAGGACCGTGTTGTCCATGGACCTTAGTCTGTATGCTCCATCTCCGAGTGCTTTCGTGACCTCATAAGGTCCTTCCCACTTTGGTCCAAGCTTCCCTCGGCCACAACGTGGCTTGCATCATTACTACGATAAACAAAGTCTTCGGGTCTAAAAGTAACAACTCGAACCCTAGCATTGTAGTATTTTGTCATTTGTGATTTTGGCCTTGCCGTTCACGAAGGCCATTATATTTAGGTAAATCCAAGTTCTAGCCGTAGCTCGTCATCATTGTGAACGGCGTCTACTGCCCGTGGTGCGGTACGTTGGCATCTATATTTCCGCAAGGTATGACAACTTCCGTGCCTATGTCAAAGAGAAAGGGGTGGCACTATGGTTGACTTAATCGTCGTACGATGGGCCCAAAGGACATGAGGAAGTTCTTCTATCCAATTTTTATTTCCTTCACCCAGGCGGGCCTTGATTCCGTCACCCAAGCTTCGGTTTGCTCTTTCCACGAGTCCGTTGGACTGCGGATGTTTCACTGAGGCAAAGCGTTACGTGATATTCAACTTTTCACACCAATCCTTGAACGGGTTGTCACTGAAATGTTTTATTATCGTTGTCCGAAACTATTTCTCCTATGAGACCGAAGCGGCACACTATGTTGTCCCATACGAACTTCTTCACCTGATTGCCAGTGATTGTCGACACGGCTTTCGCCTCTATCCACTTTGTGAAATAGTCTATAGCGACTATAAAAATTTGACCTTTTCTGGTCCTCCGGAAAGACCGGTAGTTACGAATTCCCACTTGGGTAGAAAGGCTATGAAGGTCATGATGGAGTTAGCGGCTGTTTGAGGGATTCCCTTTGGCAACGAAAAAACGGGACCGATGTATTTGACAATCGTTACATGCGCGTATCACATTTCATGCGTCTCGATGCATGGTTGGCCAGTAATATCCTAATCGCATGACATTAGCCACCACATATCGTGGTCTGGCGTGCATACTGCACAGCCCCTCATAAATTTCTCGAATCACATAATCCGCTTGGAGTAGTCTAACACACCGTAGCCATGGTTTTAGAAACGACCGCCTGTAAAGAACCCCTTCCTATAATTCGTACTGTCTGGCCTTGATAACGGAGTTAGCTTCCTCCTTTTTATCTTCCTGAAGGGTCCCTGTCAAATCAAATATCTATTATGGCGTCATCCATGTTAGTCCAACTTCCTCTACCACGGTCGTCACCACTCCTTCACTGTATGTATTTTTCTTCAGTATTTGCCAAGACGCTAATTTGATAAGTGCGCGAAAGCTGGTTACGCAATCTATGCTCCAGCGGCAATCTGCTTTCTTTTTTTTACTGTCGTGGTACCTGCATTATAGAAAAGTTTAATGAAGCCGCTGACCACCAGAGCTTTTGACCTCTCCAGGTATTTGATCTATTTTTTCTTCTTTAGCGACGTATGCCCCTATGACTTGGTTTGCTACCAACTTAGAGTCTACACTTACGTGCACATTGCGTACTCCCATCTGCGCCGCGATCCGTAGGCCAGCTATTAGTGCTTCATACTCTGCCTCGTTGTTAGAAGCTGTGAACTGAAATCTTAGCGCGTAGGTGAACTCCGTTCCCTTCGGCTGTCAGTAATTAAGCTAAACGTCGAATCCATCCTACACTGATATCCGTACCGTGAAGAGTGTCCACGGCTCCTGCGGGGTTTCAACCATTATGTGTCTGGCGGACTTTCATCCGGCTTTTCTACAAGGAAATCCGCTAGGATCTGTCCTTTCCAACTGCCCGGTATGTGATATTGTGTTCCTCCAGTATGACGCACTATTTTTTTAATCGTCCTGCCACGTCGGGACGTGAAATTATTTGTTTGATCGGTTGGTCGGTGGTATATGTTTAATTACACATACCATTTTCCATTTAAAACGGACTTAAATGACTAAAAACGTACCAAAAATACATTGTATTTGTATGTTTTGCTTTTGTATTGTGCAGGATACGGATATTCAAGAAAAGGAACGAAAAAAGCAAGCAAAACCAAGCACGGAATGGAAAGGACAAAGTCAAAGGTCAGCCCATTGAAGAAAATACAACTTGAGGGACTAAAACTGCCAAAACCTCAAGTTGTATTACTAAGATAACAAAGCAAGGGTCAAAATTGCAAAGAAGGCAAAGATTGCATTCAAGTTATAAGACTTTAGGGGACCAAAGCTGCCTACTTCCCTAAAAGCCCTATTTCCCGCCTAACAAACCCAGGTACAACTTGGATGTCCTCCCATACTTCTACCCTACAAATCCGCTCGACACCCTAGCCAAAATCATGTTCATCCAACCCTACCTTTCCTCCCCCTCCCAAGCTGTAGTAACAAGGCCATTTGGCAATACCCTCACCTTTCCTAAGTATCTTCAATGGCTGGATTGCCTCCAAAAGAAGAGCAAAAGAAATCGATAGGGCTGGGATTTTGCCTTTAGAATCACCTCAACAAACAAAACAACAAGCACACTTTGTTTGTAATCTCTACAAAGAAGCACAAGCTGCAAGTCCAAGACTTCGGCTATAAATAGAGCTTTTTGTAAGCCTTTGAGGCATCGAGTTTTTTTTAGTTTTTAATCAAAAAAATAATTTAGCTTATTTTCATTTTGATTTTCATGTAATATTACATCTTTTACTTTCCAGCTTTGTAACATTTCAAGTTTATAATGCAAATTTGAGTTTAAGTCAATTTACAATACCAGTGTTAAGTTTTCTTATCATATTGTTTTGTTTCAAAAAGCTCTCACCAATCTTATTTTATAAGCTGCTTTCATTAATAAAGATAAAAAGTTAAGTAGTTAATGAGAAAAATCACACAATATCACTCTCAAATAATACCACAGCTTATGTTAATGGATGATAAGCCAGTTCTTTCTGGATGGGCTTATGGAACTCTCACAGCTTGTTTTTATATAACAAGCTAGAGCATGTAGATCTTTGGTTTGACCCTGTTTTTGAGCAAGGGTATTGTAAGTCACTCTTTTTCTTGTTTTCCTTATTTACTACAGAACTGCTTATAGTGCTTATCCTGCTGAATTGTTAGTGTAAAAGTGATTTGTGTAACTTTCTTGCTTAGTACTGATTAGTTCATTTGATAAAACTGTTAGTATTGAGTTAACACTGCTAGGCCACCTCAGCTTATTTAAGTGCTTCTTCTTGATAGAAATTTGTTTAGAAGTGTTTTAATTTGTTATTTGATAATCTGTTTTTAGTTCATATAAAAAGAAAAATGATTTTTGAAAACTTCCAGGGGTATTTTCAACTAGAATACTACTTAAGTTTAGTACGCTAGCTCATTTTTGGAACAGTACACAACTTAAAGCTACCAGTACTAACTACCAAGTTAGTACAGTTTCTTAGTAAAAAACCTTGTTAGTCCATTTCTGCTTACTAGCTCATTGTTTCTACTTATTTAAGATTGGTTTAGCTTTTTAGAGTAGATTAAGCCTATTTTAGTTTACTGTTTTCAGTAGAACTTATTTGCCCTTTTCAAAATGACTTTAAGAGTTTATCAGTTTTAATTTTCTAGCTTATTTATCATTATAGTCTATTCTGGTTGCTTATTCTTATGCTTAAGTGCTTATTTAGGGTAGTTAACCTTCTGTTTTAGCTTATTTGTTTATTTCTTGTTTAATTGCGTTTTGTTAAGGCTAGCAGTACTAACTTTAGGCTAACAGTACTAACTCCAAGTTAATATTGTTAGTTAATACTGTTAGTTTGTACTGTTAATTTATACTGGTAGTTAATACTGCTAGTATTATTGTTAGTACTGTAGTGTTTCTCTTGTTTAAATTAGTTTAATTGCATGCTGAAATTGCTTATTTAGAGTTAGCTTAGCTTATTTATTTTGTCTTAAGCTTATTTGAGCTTATTTTGTGCCTTAGTGTAAAAGTTTTAAGTGTTTTTTTTTGCTTTTTCATATTTCTAGCTTTATTATTGTCCAGCTTATGATTCTTTATTTAGTTTTTATGTGCATTTGCTATTCAATGGTAGTGCCCAATTATTCTTGTCATAATCAAACTTCAATCATCATTGCGTAGCTATTATACGATTTTCCATTCAGCCTCGTTGGGACAATAACGTCCCGGGAAACACTCTATATTGCTTCCGGTTTCATTGCTCTCGCGTGATTTCGTCCTTTTTTGTGTATTTATACATGTTTGTATTTGTTTACATATTTGAGGGGTGAGTTACCGCGAGTCAAATTTTGGCGCCGCTGCCGGGGAGGCTGTGAAACAGAATATCGCTACGTTTGATAATTTGTGTTTAATTTTGTGAATATTTTCTTTATAAAAACAATAAAATAACAAAATATTTTTCACCAGTTTCTTTTATTATATCAATTATTCATATAAAAAAAAAACCAAAAATACAAAACATGTCTTTAATTATCAATAAAATTCACCAAATTGTAAAATACCAAAATATAATAATTCCTCCAACTGAGTACTATCATAATAACTTCCGGTGAACTTGTTGGTCCCAACTCGAACAAAAGATTTAAAAACTTGCCATTTGTGTCCTCTTACGACGTACGACTCACCTTGAAAAAGTTTAAACAACTTATATAGTGGAGTATAAGAGGTTGTTCCGAGGAACACGACCCGAAAGGAGAAAAATAAGCTTCGCAGCTATTCCTACTCCTCCGCTCGACCTGTAAGTTTACCTTTTGAGAGCTACCTGAATAAGTATATTAATTGGTGAAGGGTTGTCTTAACTCATTGTCCGGTTAAAATCAATTGATGAATAAATCATTAAAAAAAAACAAAAAAAAATAAAGTGTATATTGCTTTTTACAATTTCTATTTTGTTGATAGCTCACATCGTGTCTCAGCCCGTAGACGTCGACAATCCAAAGTCCGACCACCTTCTGTTTGAAATCATCCCATACTGAGAAACCTGAAAATCCTTCCATAGTTACGATGGCTGATAATCGTACTATGGCGCAACTGCTCAAAGCAACCCACCGAGGGGGTACGAGGATCGATAGTTAGTCAAAAATCACCGCGAAAAAACTTTGAGAACAAGCATGGTCATCGAATCTTGTCCAAAAACAAGCAATTTTATGGAAATGATAAACGAAGACCCACATGCTTCACATCCGTTATTTCAACAAGATCACTTCTAAACATTAAGATTCCGACGTACCAAATAGTCGGTTAAACTATATGCTTTTCCCGTTTTTCCTCATGAAGGGGACACCACCAGCCCGATATGCGGAGAAAGAACCCCCACGATCGATCCTGAAACAAGGGAAGATCTTGTTTCGAAATTTATTAATAAATTCTTCCTCTCCCTCTAAAACGACAAATCTCAGGAAATGAAATCACGAATTTCAGCAAAAATTTGATGAGTACCGTTTATGAGCTTAGGATCGTTTTCAAGATCTTTTAAAAGGGATGCCCTCGACCATGGGAATTTTTTCAGAAATGCATCAACTCGTACATCAATAATGCCCCCTAAACACAATTTTTAAAAAATCACGATTCATTGAACTCTGCTGCCGGTGGTAACTCTTAGACAAAATACCTCGAGAATGTTTAAAAATCATCGAGAGCCGAGTCCTAAGGTACGTCAATCAAGAAACAAGCAGTTGTAGCTAAAATGAGTACAAGGTCTTCCACCCCTAGCAGTCTTATCTGATGTTGCTAGAAACCTCAAAGACATGAACGGGCCATTAATTCTCGACAGAAAAAAAACCAAACCCCAGCTTCCTCCCCCGTAAAAAGATCATTTTGAACAAAGTTGTGTAAGACTTGTGGGGGAGGTCATTCTTATCAAAACTTGTCCAGCCACTAATAGCATCATATACTATGACAATATCCAAGAGTATGTGTCCCCAGGCCAGCTGCGCCATTTCAACCAACTAATTTTGGTTTATCGACCTCCGATGGTCTCAAATCAAATATCGACCACCTAGGTTATTCCTCCCAATGTCCATAATCCACCTGCAAATAGTCAAAACACTTTCAATCGGGAAATAACTTCAATCAAAACAGAAATACAATTCAACCAAGGTCACATTCTTAAAACGACTCGCTGATCAATCAACCAGTAGCTCATCAGACCTGCTCCTTAGACAAATACACACGGTTTGTCAAAAACCAAATTTTGAAAGATATTGTTACAGCCAATGATGCAGTGTTGTAGAACATGCAAAACCAATCAAAACCTGCCAAACCCAATGCAAATTTGATTGACCTGCTTTCAAAATTTGTTACTGCTACTACAGCTTCTACTTCAGTATCTGGAACTCTTCCGGTACACTGTTACCAACCCAAAGGAATATTTAATAAGTATCACTACCCAAAGTTGGTGTTACCACCAAGGACCAATAGCAGTTAATAAGACTACTCAGGGAGACAAGACACGATGCTCCTGCTAATAACAGAAGCACCAAAGACTTCCAAGCCTCCAGTTTGTTCAAATTCAATATCGTAATTCTAAATCCTGAGCCCAAAGGTTCTCCTGTGTTGCTCCTTATTACTTTACTTTCAATTCCAAACGCATTACTATCCATTTCCCTCAAGAAGAAAAATGATGAAAGGCGAAGTAAAAAGCTAACGACCAAATCGAAAATCTAATGAAAAATCATTAGAGATTTAAGTTTTCGAATTACTTTACCGATGCCTTGATGCTCATGCCTAAATACTATTATGTCTTCGACTTTAAAAAACCTTAATTGAAACAAAGAGAAATTTGAGCGAATTGGCAAGAACTTCCTTATGAATGAGAACTGTTCAGTCTGGTCATACCTCAACAATTACCAAAGAAACTTGGAGAACAGCCTGGCCTATTTTTGATTCCATGTGAATTTACGGGGATTCTACAAGCAACGCATTGTCCGGATCTTGGTGCGAGCAATAATCTCATGCCATATCTGTATGGAACAATCTATCTCTTTCCTGAATTGAACCCAAGAACTTGCATGACACTAGAACTAGCTGATTCCGATCGATCACTAAACCGATCGGATATCGCTGAAGATTTCTTGTAAATTGGGAAAATTCCTATTTCCAGCTGACATTCGCGTTTGTGGAATTTGAACCCAGACCCCCGAGGTACCTTTTAGATTCCAGTGCGATGTTACTTGACAAACCAGTCATGGCTTTGATAGGTGTTTATGAAAGTGAGATACCCTTCGTGTTGCAAGGAGGCCAACACATACAATTCTGGACCAAACTTCAGAATACACACTGATTACAACCTATGAAGGTGAAACACAATCGACGCATTGAATAGGCTTGTGATGAGTATTCTCAAGAGGTCCTAGGATTTTCAAACATGATCGCGAGTGGCAATCCCACTCCATATTTGAGCCTATTGTTTCTACTGCTTCTCCAATCTCAACTTCCTTTTGCGAGGACATTGATTTTCTTATTTGAAGAAGCAGATTCGTTCTTGCTCTAGAAGATGATCAACAACTTCATCCTGAAGTTGAACCAACTTATCAAGATCCGCGGAGGGGACCCATCCTGCTTCTAGAAGCAATTTTGAACAGTGAACCACCACCCCCCCCCCAAATCAAGTACAATATATGCCTGGAGGTTAGGAAAGAACTCAAACTCTGTGGAGCTAAAACCGTTGAATCTTCCGTTGATGAACCTCCCGAGGTTGAACTCAAGGAACTGCCACCCCATCTTGAATACGCATTTTTAGAAGGTGACGACAAGTCGCCTGTCATAATTGCTAAAGACTTAAAAAAAAGAGGAAAAAGAAGGCATGCTCTTCTCAGGTTCTCAAGTCCCACAGCAAGCGAGCCAGCGCTTGGAAACTCTCCGATATAAAGGGTGGGTTAACGCCAGAATTTTTGCCTCACAAATTCTAATGGAAGAGGACTCTACAAACAATGTCCCAAAATCATAAGAAGGGTAATCCCCAAAATCCACGATTTATCAAGAAGGGAGGTTGAAAACACCTTTGACGGCTAGATTGATTTACCCCCATCATCTGACAAAGCTCTTGGGTAGCCCGGTACACTGTGTACCTAAGAAAAGGAGCATAACGTCATCCACAATTATGAGAAGAACAAATTCCTAATCGATTGGTCTCGGGATGGCGAGTATGTAATGATTACAGAAAGCTTAATGAAGTCACCCGAAAGGACCACTTGTCCATTGCCCTTCATGGACCAGATGCACAAAAAGACTACATGAAACAATACTAAGTTTCCTCGATGCTTCTCGGGTTATGTTGTTCAGATCCCAATTGACCCAAAAGAATCAAGAAAAACAACCTTTACTTGCCCATCAACACGTAACTTTCCGCCTATCGTCGCATGCCTTGTTGGGCTATGTAAATGCACACTGGCACTTCCAACGATGTATGATGGCAATCTTCCACGACATGATCGAAAAAATGATGAAAGTGTTTATGGATGACTTTATCATTCTTCTAGGGATTCTTTCCTCTACCTGCCCTATCCCATTGGAATAAAATGTTTTTTGAAGCGGGTGTAGACCACCAATTGTCTTAAACTGGGATAAGAGCAATTTTTTATGGTGAAGGAAGCATGTATCTCAGACACCAAACTTTCTAAGTCAGGAGTTGAAGGTTGATAGAGCTAAATTGAAGTAATAGCAATACTCCCTCATCCGACTACTGTCAAAGGGTGTCCCAGTAGATTCCTTGGGCAACGCCGGATTTTACCGCGATTCATACAGAACTTCTCAAAAATTGCCCGTCCTATGACACATTTGCTTGAAAAAGAGACTTCCATTTTTCTTCTCTGTAAGATGTATCGATTCCCTTTAATACACTCAAAAGAAAATTGCTGAGGCTCCCAAATCTTAATGCTTGCCCGCCTGGACTTGCCCTTTGAACTGATGTACGATGCTAGCGACTTTCGCATTGGGGCAGTCCCTCAGGGCAAAGAAAAAACAAGCATTTCCAACCTATAACTATGCTAGCAAGACTATGAACGAGGCTCAAACTCACTACACTACTACCGAAAAGGAATTACTTGCCGTAGTGTATGCCTTTGAGAAATTCCGGTCATATCTTGTTATGTCCAAAAGCATAGTGTATACTGACCATTCTGCCATCAAGTATCTCTTTGCCAAGAAGGATGCTAAGGCAAGACTCATGCGGTGGATCCTATTGCTCCAAGAATTTGATATTGAAATTCGAGACAAAAAAGGAGCTGAGAATCTCGCCGCCGATCATCTGTCCAGACTTGAAAACCCTCATCAAGACAAACTCGAGAACAAAGAAATCAATGAAGCATTTCCTCTCGAAACTCTTGGTTCTGTTGCTCTTCAAGATCAAAGTACCCCATGGTTTGCAGATTTTGCAACTACAAGCGGGAAATTCGTTATCAAGGGAATGACATCCTAACAAAAAAATAAATTCTTCAAGGATGTCAAACATTATTTCTGGGATGATCCCTTCTTGTTTAAGATCTGTACTGATCAGGTGATAAGACGTTGTGTTTCTGGGCAAGAATCTTTAGACATTCTCAAAGCTTGCCACAGTGGACCCACTGGGGGACACTATGGTGCCAATTACACAGCAAGAAAGGTCTGTCAGATTCAGATTCTATTGGCCACCATCTTCAAGGATGCCATAGACTTGTTTGTCACCCGTTGTGACATTTGTCAACGTCAAGGAAAGATTACGCAACGTGATGAGATGCCACAAAACTCCATCCAAGTTTGTGAAATCTTTGACATCTGGGGCATTGATTTTAAAGGAGGGGGGGGGGGGGGGGGTTGTTTCCCCGTCTTCAAGAGGGAACAAGTACATTCTCGTGGCTGTTGACTACTTGTCAAAATGGGTTGAAGCAAAAGCGCTCCCCACTAATGATGGCCCGATTTTGTTTGCATTTGCAAATTTTTAAAAACTCTCTTTTCTCAATTTGTGCCCCCGACTATCATAAGTGATCGGCGGACATCACACTTTTGCAATTGACCAGTTTAACAAAGGTCATGCTTAAGTATGGAGTCACTCATCGTCTCTCCACCGCGTATCAACCCACAAACAATGGGCAAAGTTTAGGTGTCAAAATCGTGGTTTTTAAAAGCGTATTTCTTGAGAGAAACGTAGGAGAAAATCGTGCCACCTGGTCAGACAAACTAGATGATGCCTATGGCCCTTCTGCCCACTTACAAAACACGCCATTGGTTGCAC
>BQNB010042105.1:0-7500 GCA_026074375.1 Tanacetum coccineum | reverse complement strand
AGCTATTAGTGCCTCATACTCTACCTCGTTGTTAGAAGCTGTGAACTGAAATCTTAGCGCGTAGGTGAACTCTGTTCCCTCCGGGCTTGTTAGTATTAAGCAAGCGCCGGATCCATCTACACATGATGATCCGTCCGTGAAGAGTGTCCACGGCTCCTACGGGGTTTCAACCACTGATGTGGCTGACGGACTTTCATCCGACTTCTCTACAAGCAAATCCGCTAGGATCTGTCCTTTCACAGACGTCCTTGGCCGGTATGTGATATTGTGTTCTCCCAGCATGACGCTCCATTTTTGCAATCGTCCTGCCACGTCGGGACGTGAAATTATTTGTTTGATCGGTTGGTCGGTAATAATCGCAATAGGATGCGCTTGGAAGTATCTCCGCAACCTTTTGGCGGCAAAAATTTGTGAGAGAACTAGCTTTTCCATTAGGGTATAGTTTAGTTCGGGGCCTTGTAATGCGCGGCTTACGAAGTAGACCGGCATCTAAACCGTGCCCTTTTCAGTCATCAAGACCACACTAATAGCTCCGTAGGAGGCGGACAGGTATACAATCAGTTCCTCCTTCGGTTTGGGTGCTACCAGCAGGGGTAGCTCTGACAAGTGTTGCTTTAGTTGCTTGAAGGCTTGTTCTGCGTCTGATGTCCAATGAAAGTCACTCTTTTTAATGCACTTCTTCAAAGTTTTAAATAGCGGCAAGGACTTTTCTGCTGACTTGGTGAGGAATCTGTTCAAACTAGCCAACTTCCCATTGAGGCTCTGGACCTCTTTGATTGTCCGTGGGGACGGGAGTTGTAGTAAAGCTTCTGTTTTGTCAGGGCACGGTTTTATCCCTTTCGGGCTAATCATGTACCCCAAGAACATTCCTTTTACTGCCCCAAACGTACATTTTTTGAGGTTGAGCTTCATGTTGATTTTGCTTAACGTACGGAACGTTTCATCGATATCTCTTAGCATTTCTGCTTCTGTGTGACTCTTAATAACCAAGTCATCAACGTACACTTTTATGTTTCGGCTAACTTGGCTGTCAAAAGCTTTGTCCACCAGCCGCTGGTACGTGGCGCCACCGTTCTTGAGGCCGAATGGCATTTTGGTATAACAATATACCCCAGGGCTGGTGTGAAAAGCCATTTTCTCTTCATCTGACTCTGCCATCTGTATCTGGTGATAGCCTTTGTAAGCGTCTAAGAAACACTTAAAGGGTAGCCGTAGAGAGATTCAACTTTCCAGTCGATTTCTGGAAGGGGGTAACAATCCTACAGACATGCCTTGTTTAAGTCTGTGAAATCCACGCACATCCGCCAGCTACCGTCGTGTTTTTTCACCATGACTGGATTGGACAACCATTCGTGGTAATAAACTTCTCTCATGATCCCCGCCTCTACTAGTTTCTGTACCTCCGTTTGGATAGCTTTCGCACGCTCTGGGGCCTGACCCTTTTTCTTCTGTCGAACAGGCAAATATCCTTCCCGGATATTGAGTCGATGTTCAGCTATTGATCGCGGTACTCCTGTCATGTCTGACGGTTGCCATGCGAATATATCCAAGTTTTCCTTCAGGAGTGAGCATAGTTCCGTCCGTCCTTTCGCGGATAGCGTCCCTCCGATTGCTACTTCATGATCAGGGAAATTCGGATGTAGAGCTACTTTAAAATTTTTATGACGGACTCCAGCCTCTTTGGGTATCTCCATAGACGATGTAATTACCATGGCGGACTCAGCGGGTATCAAGATAGTGCTACGGATAGTCACTATTCCTCCGTCGACAGGGAACTTAAGCATTCCGTAGGCTGTGGATGGTACTGCTTGGATTTCTCTTATTCCAGGTCTTCCAATGATGTCATTGTACGGTGATAATGACCTTACGATCATGAAATTCATCCATGCTTTTGTAGAATTAACTGCGTCTCCTATTGTTACTAAGAGCCTAAGTTATCCCAATGGCCATATAGTTTCTCTACTAAAACCGGTTAACGATGTCGTTGCCGGGACCATTTGGTTCTTGATTTTCGGTCAGAGCCGGTTGACTTTCGTTGAGGAACCTCCGTCCACATACATGCGGTGAATCATGTGCCCGCCAATTTTCGCTTCTATAACAAGCGGACCTTCTGTCCCACTACTGGTTGTCAGTGAAGGGAACGTAATTTCACTGACACGTCCTAAGCTTTGAGTCACTTTCTGCCTTGTCACTTTATGCTATGGTTGTATCATATAGATTGCCATGGACTTATCTTTGGCCGATACTTCCTTCTTCCCCACCTTTGGTTGATCTCTTCCATGCTTAATTTCTTTAATTAAATACGAGAGCTTGCCTGCTCGCACCAATTCTTCGATCTGCTTTTTTAACTGCATACACTCGTCCGTACTGTGTCCTTTATCATTGTGGAAGTCACAAAACTTGTTGCTGCTTCTCTTCTCCACTGGGGTTACCATAGGTGGTGGCGGTTTGAACTTTCCTGCTTCGACCGCGAGGATTTCTTTGGGTGTTCTTGTAAGGGGGTAAACCTGCTATACCCCTGTCCTTCCCTTGGCTGACCTTGGAAGTCAGACCTCGCTCTGAAGAGTTCCATTTTGACTGGTCATGTGCCCTCCATGATGCGTGACCTTTCTTTTTGCCATTAGAGGCGGCTTCTCCTCGTATGAAGGCAGTGGTGGCGATCATCATTTCTTCCATGGTCTTTGGAACATGTTCGTTAAGGCATTTTGTCAATTCAGGGTTGTTAACCCCATGCATGAATCCAGAGATCCGCATGCACTCAGGGGCTCCCTTCATGCGTCCGGTTTCCACCTTGAATCATTTCATGAACTCCTCGATGGTCTCTTCGTCCCTTTGCTTGATATTGTAGATTTCGACTGGATATTTGACGTACTTCTTTTGCTGCATGAAGTATGCTAAGAAGGATGCTTTGAGATCCTTGTATCCATCTATGCTCTTCGGAGGGAGCTTATCGAACCATACTTTTGCGGCCCTTATTAGGGTAGAATTGAACACATGACACCATGTGGGCATTGCCCGACGTTCCACCTGTGCCGCCGCTTGGAAATTTTTTACGTGGTCCTCCGGGTCCCCTGTTCCATCACAGGTCTTCACGTTGTTAGGCATTCGTGTTTTTCGTAAACTTTTGAAATTGCGGATTCGGGGTGTGAACGGATCCACCTCTTTACATATTCAGGGCACTGCCAAGTCATCCTCATCCGTAGACTTGTGACTTTTTGATTTTGACTTCCAGTGTCCTCCATCGCTGGTGCCGCCCTCCGATACGCAGGATAACGGGGATTCACTTTCCCTCCACTTTTTCACATAACGAGAGCGGTCTCTGTCGCGGGAGTGATATCCATGTTTGGTCCCCGTCCCGTAGGAGGAGCGGGTATTATCATATGATTCTTCGACGCCGCGGGAGCAGTCTCTGCTTCGAGGATGATCTTTGTTAGAAGAGTCCCGCCTGTGAGGGCGGCTTCTACTGTGAGAATGATCCCTGGAGTTTGCCCTGTCCGGTTCGGATTTAGTTGTGCTTGGCGAGTAAGTATCGCTAAGTCGGTCGATTGCGCTCTGCCTTCGATGACCTAGTCGGTCGACCACATGTCGATCATTGTATCTCAAGCGGTCCCGTACTTTCAGTCTCTCTGATGGGTTACGGTACCTTACGGACAAGGTCCTGGCACTTGAGTTTTGAGAGCCTTCTCTTATTCTTCTTTTCTTGGGACTTTCTCCGAAGTCCAGCCTAGCATGAACTTCTTTTCGCTTGTCACGGCGAATCTTGTCCATAATGACCGGCATAATATCCTCGTAATGCTCTTCACAGAAATCCTGGATGTTAACCCTGGGTGCGGCATCCGCATCTTTCGGCGTCTTTTCTTTTGTTGCAGGTTTCGTGACAGTAGTCACAATGGGGGTTGTGTTGGTCATTGAGCTCATTTTTCTGAGAGTAATTCCTAGTGTTTGGTCCCACGGATACTTATTGATACACAAGTTAGGTTGGGTCTTGTTTGGTCCGAATAGGCTGCTATTCGGGTATGAAGTGCCTTGTTCTTGTACCAAGTGAATTTGTTTGAAGGACCCTACACAAGGAATAATACACCGTTAACCTTATCGTGGGAATGGATCCCACGATTAGACTCTAGCGTAAGAGTAAGTATATAACTTTGAGAGAATAATCGAGTGTAAGTAGGATTTGTCATATTGATGACAATTGCATTCCTTTTATATGCTGAATAGTCCCTAGGGTTTCCATAACTTTCGGCCTAAGATACGGCCAATATCGTAGGGATTCGGAATTATCCTAACCGATTTAAATAAGTAAAGCGTGTCTCTTATTTGATTAGGTTATCCTTAAAGATAACTTGTGAAAATATTGCGGCCACGGACAACGTGCTTACTGCCGCGACCCGTAGGTCAAGCAGGTCGTGACCGCGAGGTGCGTAGGCCGGAGTCCCTTTATCGACTACTAAGCCCATAATAGTATGAGTGGGTCGGGCCGATCCATACTATACGTCATCAATAAAGTATGTAAGGTAAAGAGATTATGGAATGCTTGAATTATATTATTTACTCCGGTAGTTATAATATATAGATACAAGTTTGAACTATACAAGTGGTATAAAGAAGATGTACATAGGTTGTTACCACAATTGTAGGAAGGATAATAACAAAGATTATACATGGACTAGGTCAGATTGTTATCCTTAAGATGCCCCCGCAAGACGGACGCCCTATTCGTGAGATCGATCTTGGACATGAAGAATTCAAATCTTGGACATTAAGAATTAAAACTTAATTAGCTCGAGCTAAAGGTTTGGTCAATTGATCAACAAGTTTATCACTTGTTGAGACGTGTATTGCGTGTAAACTACAATGTTGAACCTGCTTATAAACAAAGTGATATGCAAGTGCCAAATGTTTCATGCTTGAATGGAAGCAGTGGTGGCTCAAGGGTAAAACAAGTAAAACTAAGGCTTTAGGCCCCTAATTTTTTAAGCCCTCAGATTTTCTAAGACTTTGTATACATATAAAGTTAGTCACATGTTTTTGTGCTGCCATCTTTATAAATCCGATTAATCAAGGCCCCAATTAGCTGATAAATATAAAATAATCAAAGTATTGGGCTTTTTTTTGTTTCTACTTTTAATTTTTTTAGCCTACGAGTTGTAGATATTTAAGCTCGAATATATTAAGTATCTAAAAAGCCCATATTTTGCATGAAAAATAAGCAAATGTTAAATTAAGTCATGTGATAATAACCATTTATATTGATGAATCGACATTTGTTTTTCACACCACAAACATATTTTGACTCTATAGCTTTTTATTATCTACTCATGTATCATTCTTCTATCACAAGTTGCTTTTTAGGATGTTTTAGTTTTAAAATTGCTAAAGAAAAATGAATGTGGAATGTAAATTTGAAAAATAAGAGTTATTTGTAGAAATAAAAAATGTGATGATGATGTTGACAATGAAACTATAAAAATCGGCGAAGAGAATTATAAAACCGATTATTTCTTATACATTGCAGATCAAGTTATTTCATCACTAGAAAGTAAATTTGATCAATTTAGATTAAGGATCTTTAGTTTACTATTTGATATTGAAAATTTAAAATCCCTAGATAATAACAAGCTAAAAAGATAGTTGTTTGAACTTTAAAAGGTCTTTAAGCCATATTATAACAATTGTTTAGGTATTAACGCTATAGATCCATTTTTGGAACTAAGAGTTTTTAGAGAGGTTATACATGTGGAAAATTGATACATCGATTGATATACTTAATCAAATTATGAATTTAAACTATTTCCGTAATACTTATATAGCGTATAGAATAATGTTAATCATTTCGGTAACAATTTTCTACAGCAGAAAAAAGTATTTCAAAGCTAAAACTAATTAAAAGTTATCAACAATCTAAAGTGTCACTAAAAGATTAGATTTATTGGTTTAATTATCAATTCTAAATGAAATATTATACTATATTGATTTTGAGAATCTAACTGAAGACTACACATAAAAACTTAAAAAGTAAATTTTACATAAACGATTTTTCAATGGATAAGATTGATAAAAAGGCCCCATCTTAAAGTTTTACTTTATGCCTCTAAAAAGGTTGAGCCGCCCCTTAATGGAAGACCGGATTAGTACCTAATTGAGTGGCACCAAGATTGTCACAGCAAAAGATCAGGGTCAAAGAGAGACACACACCCATTTCACTCAATAAATTGTGTAGCCATAGTATTTTTGCACCTGTGGCATCGAATGTTTTGTACTTGGCCACAGTAGACGATTAGGCCATAAACTTTGTTTCTTTGAACTCCAACACATAGGATTATAACCTAGGAATACCACATAACCCATGGTAGACGTGTAGTCATCCTTATTTCTAGCCCAGTCAGCATTGAAAAATCTATGAAGGTTAAGAAAAGCTTCTCGATAAATCGTTACACCATTGTCAAGTGAACCAAAAAGGTACTACATAAGCCGTTTTAGCGGCAACCAAATGAGGATTTCTAGGAGCATGCATGAACTATGACAACTAGTTTACAACATATGCGACATCTGGTCGTGTTAGAGTAAGGGTTTGCAGGCTTCTGATAGAGAAAGGTACTCCATTGGTTTATCAATGAGTTCGCCACAGTGTAAGGTGAGTATGTAATCCACTGTGAGTAGATACCGGTTTTGCCTCGGGCATTTTCACACTTTCAACCAAATCAACAATATACTTACGTTGGCTTAAGTATAACCCATGTAGTGATGGTATAACTTCAACTCCTAAAAAGTATGAGAGTGTGCCAAGATCCTTAAGAGCAAATTGCGTACAAGAAATTGAATAAATTATTCAAGTAATACATGTGTTTGGACTTGTAAGAACAATGTCATCAATGTAAAAAATAAGATAGATAAGAGATGAACCACTACGATTAATAAACAATGAAGCATTTGCAATTGACCATTTCAACCTAAAGCTCATCAAGAGTGCAGTGAGCTCATTGTACCAAGCTCTCGGAGCTTGCTTCAGACCATATATTTCATTTTGAAGCTCGCATACATAGCTTGGAAAAGTGGCATATGAAAATCCCGACGGTTGAGTCATATAAACTTGTTTATGGTAGGTTTTACCACGGGACTGAATGTTTCTGTGTAGTCAACACCTATACGTTGTTGAAACCCTTTTGTAACCAAATGATCAAAATAACGTTCCGCCATACCAATAGGTTTATATTTAATGCAAAAAAAACCCATTTGCATTTCATAACAACTAGGTTTTTAGCTAGCGCTTTGCCGCGGAGCGCAGGGCTAAACGCGGTTGAGTCGATAGAAATCTGACTTGTGTTTCGCTTGACAAACTAAAGTGGAATATGCATAATGAGTAAGCTAAGAAAATTAGAAAAACATATGTAAGTATCTAGATTAATTACAATTCCTTTTTTTAAAATTCATGCCTGAGTCAAGTCTTAACTGTTCAGAAATGAGAGTTGTTGTTCATGGTATTGAAGCGCAGTTCCAGCT
>BQNB010042104.1:0-46342 GCA_026074375.1 Tanacetum coccineum | reverse complement strand
TATATATATATCTTTGAAGAGTTTGGTAGTTATTAAATAGGACTAGGATCCTCTCATGTTCAAAATGAACATGAGGGGTCATGTTATGTTTGTTGTGAGTGTGAAATAAAGAAATATAGTATTATTGTGGGACCTTTGCATTATTTTAAATCAAATATTCACTCACAATACACTAACATGAGAGGATCCTAGTCCTATTAAATATATACCAACAACCTCACAAATAATTAAATAGTATAATAAATTTTACTTTAACACAAATGGGTTACGAGCATGCCTAAGTATTTTGGCGAGTACACCCGTTGATATTTTAAATAAGTACATCTAGAGGTAGCAAATGGGTTGGTTTTGGTCGGTTTGGGTCATGGGTCAAATGGGTCATAGGTCAAATGGGTCATGGGTCAAACATGTCATGTTTTATAAATGGGTCTAATGGGTCATGGGTCAAACGGTTTGGGTCAGGTCGACCCACTAAATTATGGTGTTTTCATACATTTTTGAACGTTTTATACGTTTCATCACTCTTTTTACGTTTTCGTCGGTTTTTTCTTTTTTTTTTTACGTTTTCATCCGAATTCTTTCGTTTTCGTTTGTTTTTTTACGTTTTTGTCCGATTTCTTACGTTTTCGTCTGATTTCGTAAGTTTACGTCCGTTTTTTTACGTTTTCGCCCGTTTTCTTACATTTTTGTCTTTTTTTTACGTTTTTGTCCGATTTCTTACGTTTTCGTCCGATTTCTTACGTTTTGCCCGTTTTTTTACGTTTTCGCCAGATTTCTTACTTTTTCGTCTGATTTCTTACGTTTTGGTCCGTTTTCTTAAGTTTGCGTCCGATTTTTTAGGTTTTCATCCGTTTTTTTAAGTTTTTGTCCGATTTCTTACATTTTCGTCTGATTTCTTACGTTTTCGTTCGATTTCTTACGTTTTCGTTCATTTTTTTTTACTTTTTCGCCCGTTTTTTACGTTTTCGTCAGGTTTCTTACGTTTTCGTCTGTTTTTTTACGTTTTCGTCCTATTTCTTACGTTTTCGTCTGATTTCTTACATTTTCGCCTGTTTTTTACGTTTTCGTCAGATTTCTTACGTTTTTGTCTGTTTTTTTACGTTTTCGTCCAATTTCTTACGTTTTCTTCCGATTTCTTACGTTTTCTTCCGATTTCTTACGTTTTCGTCCGATTTCTTACGTTTTCGTCCGTTTTTTACGTTTTCGTCAGATTTCTTACGTCTCGTATGTTTTTTTACGTTTTCGTCCGATTTCTTACGTTTTCGTCCGATTTCTTACGTTTCGTCCGATTTTTTACGTTTTCGCCCGTCTTTTTACGTTTTTGTCAGATTATTTACGTGTTCGTCTATTTTTTTTACGTTTTCGGCCGATTTCTTATGTTTTTGGCCGATTTCATACGTTTTCGCTTGTTTTTTTGCGTTTTCGTTAGATTTCTTACGTTTTCGTCTGTTTTTTTATTTTTTCAACCGATTTCGTTCGTTTTTACGTTTCCGTCCTTTTTTTACGTTTTTGTCTTTTTTAAACGAATAAAGACGTATAAAACGTAAGAAAACGAAGATAGGGGTGAAAAACAAAAGAAAACGTCCAAAACGGAAGAAAACAGAAAGGTAAGAAATCGGACAAAAACGTAAAAAAACGGACAAAAAAGTAAGAAATCGGACAAAAACGTAAGAAATCGGACAAAAACGTAAGAAATCGGACGAAAACGTAAAAAAAACAGACGAGAACGTATGAAATCGGGCGAAAACGTAATAAATCGAACGAAAACGTTGGAAATCGGACGAAATGTAAAAAAACAGACGAAAACGTAAGAAATACGACGAAAACGTAAAAAAACGGACGAAAACGTAAAAAATGGACGAAAACTTAAAAAACAGACGAAAACGTAAGAAATCTGACGAAAACGTAAAAAACGGACGAAAACGTAAGAAATTTGACGAAAACGTAAAAAACAGTTGAAAACGTTAAAAAAACGTATAAACGTAAAAAAAATTATGATTAGGGTATATCATTTTTTAAGAAGTGATAACTAATTAGGTTAAAGTTTAACTAGGTCGACCCATTCAACATATTCCTATGACCCATTGGACCCATTTATTTAATATAAAAGTATGTTTAAAAGCCCGTTGGACCCAAACTTCCTTTAACTTGAAGACTCAAATGACTTAAATATTTAAAAAAAATAACCCAATTAACCATTATTTTTTACATTTGGGTCAAGATTGTCACCTCTAAGTACATCCGTGTTAGGTATACATTACTCGCCACCCGCCTTCACCCACTGATGGGTATAAATTTTCACCCACGACTCACCCATGAGTGAAATCGGGGCTGAACTTGCGAATTTGGTACAACCTTAGGGACTAACTAATTACAATGTTGCCAGCACCTTATCCAAAACATGATCATCTTCTTCCTGAAAACCAAAACCAATTTGCAGGTCTTTCATTAATGGCAGTCACTCATTAAACCCTAATTTCACAATTAATGGCACTCACATCTGTCTCATCATCCACCACCCCCTTCACACCATCCAAAATCCCCACTTTTCACACCCTCACAAACCCTAATCATTTCACTCAAACCCTAAAAAACCCAAAAAAATGGACCAGTAACAATAGGCAAGTGTTCCGGTACAGGAGGGTGGTGCCGGCGGCGTCATTAGGTGGGTTGTTGGGGTTGTTTAGAGGGGGGAGTGATAGTGGTGAAGGTACGAGGCAGGCGTATGCTGCGACGGTTGCGGTTATTAATTCGCTTGAGGCGGAGATTAGGGAGTTGAAGGATGGCGAGTTGAGGGAGCGGACGAGTGTTTTGAAGCAACGTGCGCGCGCGAATCCGCAAGCGTTGGATTCCCTCTTGCCTGTATGGTTTGGCATTGTCATTTATAAATGTTTAGTTGGAAGCGTTATATGTATGTTTTGGTTTATTTGGTGTAGCGTTAGCTAGATTTACGGAAAGCTTAATTTAGAAACATACTTAATTGTATTCTAAGGGGGTGTTTGTTTGTTTCCTAAGCTCACTTATTGGGGCTTATTTTGAAACTTTTTGGCTTATATAAGTTTTCTATGTCATAATAAGCTTATATAAACCGAAAAGTTTCAAAATAAGCCACAAAATATGAGCTTATGAAACATAAGCCCAAAACCAAATAAGCAATAAGCCGGCTATATAAGCCTAAACACCCCCCCCCCCCCCCCCCAGCTTATATAACAAGCTTATAGCTTATGTGGTTTTAGGCTTATGTTTTATAAGCTCATTTCGAAACAAGTTTATACAAGCTGAAAAGGTTCAAAATAAGACGGAAAACAAGCTTATGAAACATAAGCTGAAAACCACACTATAAGCCCGCTATATAAGCTTAAACAGACACCTTAAGAGCTCGGTTCATGTTAAAAACCTGTCCAACTATCTTTTCGTTTAGACCAACAGTGTGCGTTTCATTTCTAGCTAGGAATGTTTGGCATTGAATTTTGAAAGTGGTTTTTTATCATCTAGGGGTGAAATAGTAGACTTTGTATAGCATGGAGTAGAATAGTTGTCATTTCGCTCGAGTACCTTGAAATAATTATAATTTGCCGATTGCTTTATGTTAGGGGGGTGTTTATTGATAAGCTCGTATGCTCGTGTTAGTTTTATTAGAATAATCTGGTAAGCTAAGGTTTTGGATTAGCTTATGTTGGTGAAGTGACCAAAATGGACATTCCTGAATAAGCTAAGGTTTCCAAAATACTCACAAAAAAAGGGTAGAATTGAATTCTGCTATAATAGCTGCAAAATAAGCTCAAGCTTTCTCAAATAAGCCACAAAGAAGGAGCTTAACAAAACCCCCTAAATAAACTCTTAAGTCTAAGCTTATAAGCTTATTCAAACACTACAATGGGCTTGTTTTACCAAATAAGCTAAAAAAGCTCTTAACGGATTAAGCACATCCAGGCAGTGTCTACTGCGGCTGTTTATGTTACAGTTGAATACTTTAGTTGATTACCTTATAATGATAACGACGAATCATGTATACGGGGTGTTTGAGATTGGTTACTATCATTATTTATTTGGCTATTTGCTTATTGCATTTGGAGACGGCAGACACGCAGTTTAGAGTGTTTCATATTGCGTTTCCAGACTGTTTATTTCGTTATGAGTAAGAAGTTTTGGATAATCAGGTTTAGAGTTTTATAATTGAAACTGCTTATCTGATTCTTTCAGAAACCGTAGTTTTACTAACCAATCCTAAGCACCCCCTCAAACAGCTGCGTGTCTTAATATCATTACTTCAGACAGTATAAGCACATCCAAACACTATTACCTCTAAAACATAATGCCAGACACCCCGTAGAGTCGTCCAACTAGTCACGACCCTTCAGCTGATACACGTGTTATATTCCATAGCTTATCTCGTTATATATCTTGCAGGAGGCGTTTGCTATAGTGAGAGAGGCTTCAAAAAGGGTTTTAGGTCTTCGTCCTTTTGATGTTCAACTGATAGGTAACAATAATTGATTGTTTGCCAGTTTGTTTCGGATTGACTATGCTAAAGCGTAAAGCCTAAAATAATATTCTGAAAACCACTTTTTATATATTCTAAAAAACTGCTGCATATGTTTTTTAGCTCTTCTGTCTGTATGGTGTAATGTGATGTTAATAGTAGCAAAGTCACATTCGGATTAAGCTTGAAGTTTGACTTTGACCACAAACATGTTATGTCTTACATACAATGGCGACTGTGCCCACCAAAGTTTGTTGCTTTAATGCAAGTGAAGAAAAAAGTTAATTTTGTTTTTGGGCATGTAGGTGGCATGGTACTACATAAAGGAGAAATAGCTGAAATGAGGACTGGAGAGGGAAAGACGCTCGTGGCCATTTTACCAGCTTATTTAAATGCCTTAACTGGTAAAGGAGTTCATATTGTTACCGTTAACGATTACCTTGCAAGGAGGGACTGTGAATGGGTTGGTCAAGTTGCTCGTTTTCTTGGACTCACGGTTGGCCTAATCCAGCGTATGTTTTACTTCTTTTATAATTTATCGTCAACTGTAATGTATGTTGTATAACCTTACATGAACCAAAAAATCCTGATGGGTATCGACTATTGATTGAGAGTATATTCTTAAGGACTTGTATTTGGGCATTGGCCTAACAGTGAGTTATTTGGGCAGAAAATATGACAAGTGAAGAAAGGAGGCAGAATTACTTATGCGATATCACATATGTCACCAATAGTGAGCTCGGTTTTGATTACCTGAGAGACAATCTTGCAATGGAAAGTAATTTTTTGCTTTGAAGACAACAAGATATTCTGTTATTTTATAAAGCATTTTCACTTATATTAAATTATTGTGACCTGCAGAGTGTTGATGAGCTTGTAGTAAGGGGTTTCAATTACTGCGTCATCGATGAGGTTGATTCGATTCTTATAGATGAAGCAAGAACTCCTCTTATTATATCCGGACCTGCTGAGAAACCAAGTGAACAATACTATAAAGCTGCTAAAATTGCTGCTGCTTTTGAACGCGATATACATTATACGGTAAAACAGGAACTTGGTTGCATTTCATATTTTTAATTTTATCTAGTGTAATACTTATTAAGGTATTTGTTTCAGGTTGATGAGAAGCAGAAAAATGTTTTACTTACAGAACAGGGTTATGCAGACGCTGAGGAAATTCTTGAAGTAAAGGATCTATATGATCCACGAGAGCAGTGGGCCTCATATTTAATAAATGCAATAAAAGCTAAAGAGCTATTTCTTAAAGATGTGAATTATATAATTCGTGCCAAAGAGGTTCTCATAGTGGACGAATTTAGTGGTCGAGTCATGCAGGTAATTGACTCTTATCAAGTTTTTTTAGTTTTAGTCCTACTCTATACAAGTTTAGTGTTCGAGTCATGGTACATACAAAATGGAAATATTTGTACTTTTTCAACTTACTTTAAAAGCTTGTGTGCATGTATCATAGGGGAGGCGTTGGAGTGACGGGCTTCACCAGGCAGTGGAAGCCAAAGAAAGATTGCCCGTCCAAAATGAGACTGTGACTCTGGCCTCAATTAGTTACCAAAACTTCTTTCTTCAGGTTCACATATTGAAAGCATCTTTGTGATCTTTGAATAGTTAAAAAAGTTATTATACTTGCTGAGACTCATGAGTTGTACCTTTTGAAATATTACAGTTCCCCAAACTTTGTGGCATGACTGGTACTGCTGCAACCGAGAGTTCTGAGTTTGAGAGTATTTACAAGCTCAAGGTCACAATTGTCCCAACAAACAAACCTATGCTACGAAAGGTTTATTCTACAAGCATTAACTTTTGAATATTTCACACGGTCTCTTTGCCTTGAATAAAGACTGAAAAGGAATGACATGGCAACCACAGGATGATTCGGATGTGGTGTTTAGGGCAACCAACGGGAAATGGCAGGCAGTTGTTGTAGAGATCTCGAGAATGAACAAGACCGGGCGCCCGGTGCTTGTTGGCACAACTAGTGTTGAGCAGAGTGACACATTGTCCCAACAACTCCGTGAAGCTGGAATCCCACATGAGGTGATAGTTCATATCTTGATGACATTCAGTCCTAATAATGATTGAGTAGAGGTGGGAAAATGACCTGGTAGAGTCGGTTTGGGCTGTCCCGGGACTCCTTTTGTCCAAAAATATGATCTTGGTTATAGAAACTACAAAGTTAGTGTGGCAAATATAAATATCTATTTATTTTACTCATAGTCCTAGTTATTGAATTAAATGATAAATGGTCAGAAGGTTTTATAAATTTGAGTTACACTTTGAGCGACATTTTTTTTATTTAATGGGTTTGACTCATTAAGGATAAATCATAACCGTAATCAGTCCATTCATATGTAAATAGGTCAATTTTGCCACCTCTGATTGAGCATCAAAATGAATTCAAGTATTGCTTTAGAAGAAATTGCTATTATATGTTGACTAACTTCATTCGTATGAAGGTATTAAATGCAAAACCAGAAAATGTGGAGCGAGAAGCTGAGATTGTGGCACAAAGTGGTCGCCTTGGTGCAGTTACAATCGCTACTAATATGGCTGGTCGAGGAACGGATATTATTCTTGGTGGTAATGCAGAATTTATGGCTAGGTTGAAGCTACGTGAGTTGCTCATGCCAAGGTATTGCATCGTTTTACAAAATTAATCTAATTGCGTGGTATTCCAAATTCATGTAGTTTTATTTAGGGGAATTTTCCTTAAAATAGCAATGTACTCCGCAATATGGTCCAGCCTGGTAATTAAAATTTTTATTTGGCCTAACGCCCTAACTTGGTAACTAGAATTTTCGGGTTTACGACAATAAGCCAAGATGGTTATATAAGTTGTATTTGATGATTATATAATAGTAAGTAAAGTCTTTCTGTGAATTTGGTTTTTAATTTTGTTCTAACTAGCGCATTTATAAGCTTCATACCATCTCGAAAAGTACACTGCTATTTTATGGAATTTCCCCTTTTTATTTATTACTAGGTTACGGTCACGTTATATCAATCAATTGAATTGTAGTATTCACATGATATAAATGCTGCAGCGTTGTTAAACCAGCTGAGGGAGTTTTTGTTTCCGTCAAGAAAGCACCCCCAAAGAAGACATGGAAGGTTTGTGTCCGTCTTCAGAATAACGTTACCACTAAATCACGTGTTCTCTTACATTTGGATGCACATTTCAGGTGAGTGAAAGTTTGTTCCCGTGTGCACTATCTCAAGAAAGTACAGCGGTGGTTGAGGAAGCTGTTAATTTGGCTGTCAGCTCATGGGGTCGCAGATCTTTAGCTGAGCTTGAAGCAGAAGAGCGGCTTTCTTATGCTTGTGAAAAGGTGGCACTTAAATGAAATATATCATGTCTCGTCTTTGTTTTCCATTGCCTAAACAACTAACTTTGTGTAGCATTTGTAGGGTCCTGCTCAAGACGAAGTAATTGCCAAGTTGCGTGATGCTTTCCTAAAAATTGCAAAAGAATATAAAGCCTACACCGAGGAAGAAAAAAAGAAGGTTGTAGCAGCTGGAGGACTGCATGTTGTTGGAACAGAACGCCATGAATCACGCCGAATTGACAACCAGGTGCGGTTTAATAGGAAAATGTTGGAATTATAGATTTATTTAGTATTCGCTTACAGCTTTTAGCTACAAGATTTTTTAATACTTAATAAGATCTTTCTTATAGTTCCAGAATTCATTTTCATAGTTGAAAAGCGTTATATTATTGCCAGTTTGCCACTATCAATGGAAAAACGTATTTATCGTGATTCGGTTTCCAGCTATAAATTTAGCCAACTGTAAATGAGTAATTCTAAACTTTAAAGAAGTCTTCAAAATTTATTTGTTATTGTTTTCTAACTTAATTGTATAATTATTAAGAAATGATTTCTACAAACTTGACTGCTTAAATCGCTTATTAATGATGGATGGCTAAGATTCACAGTTTACTTAATGTAAAGGAGCATTAGTGGCAAGCTTAAATGCTATATAAGGCCCATATCCCGCTCCGACGGGATTGGGTATGGTGGTTGTTGTTATATGCTTTATAAGTATGTTGAGTATATAGACATATATCGATAATATTTGAAGTTCCAAATGGATACAGCTGCGTGGACGAAGTGGCAGACAAGGGGATCCAGGAAGTTCCCGGTTCTTTCTTAGTCTTGAAGACAACATCTTTCGTATATTTGGGGGAGATCGAATTCAGGTTTGGCCCGTGCCTATTCTTTCCATAATTAATCAATTATAATTGAGGCTTACTTTGAGGGAAAACTTTTAGGGTATGATGAGAGCTTTCAGAGTTGAGGATTTACCAATTGAATCAAAAATGTTGACAAAGGCACTCGACGAAGCTCAAAGAAAAGTAGAGAACTACTTTTTTGATATCCGGAAGCAGTTATTTGAGTATGATGAGGTTCTGAACAGCCAACGAGACCGTGTCTATACAGAGAGACGAAGAGCTCTAGAATCTGAAGATCTTCGATCTCTACTTATTGAATATTCTGAACTTACGATGGATGACATATTAGAGGTAAAATGATGCTAACCAACTATTCATATATATATATATATATATATATATATATATATATATATTTTTATCAGATTTGGTATTAATGAACCTGTATATTCCCATAAAGGGTTGCCATCTTATACTTTATCCCTTGTTCATTTTTGGGGCAATTGCATATATATCCCTCCAAACACCTCATAATTGCATATATGTCCTTCTCAAGCACACAAATTGTCATTCATATCCAAATAATTATTTTATATATATTTAAAACCAAAAAATATATTATTATTACAATTTAAATACCAAATAACCATTATACCCTTGTTTTTATCATTTCTAATACATTCGAAAGAAGATCAACAACTTTCTTTAAGCACCAAAAATGACGCTGGGAATCACGAAAACATTTTACATGAAACTATACGTTTTAATCTATTCCCATCACTCAGTATTGTATTCCACTAAGGTTTCAATCATTAATTCATTTGATACTAACAATTAATTTTTAATTCATTCAAAAGTTAATGTTTGATAACCATCAACGACCTGAACTCTTGGACTCTAATAGAGTGTATGTTTTAATTTATTCAAGCATTAAATTTTAATAAATATCTTATGGTAGTAAATAACCGTTGGTTTTGATAGGTTTTTTCAATTGGATCTAGACAATTATGTTACAAATTACATATAATTCAACTATGGGAAACATTCAATCAAAAAAAATGAATGAAGAAATTATACACAGAAGTTAGAACAATAACAAAAGTTATGATTTGTAGAAATCTGTGTGTTGTGATGATGTATAGATTTGTTATGAGCACAGGGTACAATAGTCATTTTATATTTAAATTACAATCATGTGTTTTTTGGCTTTAAATATATATAAAATAATTATTTGGCCATATGTGACAATTTTTGTGTTTAGAAAGGATATATACGTAATTATAACATTATGTTGGATATATATGAAATTTTTAGCTTTTGGAGGGATATATATATGCAATTCCCTCTTTATTTTTCTACCCGTTCTTTAAAATAAAGGGTTACTAAATATCTATTTTTTTGTTTCCGTTTAGGCAAATATTGGCTCTGAGGCTCCCAGGGAAGACTGGGATTTTGAAAAGCTTATAGCAAAAATTCAACAGTAAGTTCTTGTTTCAATCTCCGCTTATTTACGTCATTGTGTGAAATGTAGCAAATAAGTTATCATTCCATTTAGTTAATGTTGGGATGCACGGATTTCGCCGCAGGTATTGCTATTTGTTGAACGATTTGACTCCAGATATATTGGCAACCAAATCTGCAACGTATGAAGATTTGAGGGAGTATCTTCGTCTTCGTGGACGTGAAGCATATCTACAGAAGCGGGTTAGTCTTGTTTCTCTTGTGCATCTTTGTCTTATATTTGATATCATTGCTGCTTATAATTATGCTAGATATTTTAAGCATATACAAATTTATCCCACTGTAACTCGTGGGCACTCAAAACCCTTATTTACATCAATATGTGTCTGTTTGGCTAATTATATAGTACCAATGTAGGATATTGTGGATAAAGAAGCTCCAGGATTGATGAAAGAAGCGGAAAGGTTCCTGATATTGAACAACATAGATCGGTTATGGAAAGAACACTTGCAAGCACTTAAATTTGTTCAGCAAGCTGTAGGTTTACGTGGATATGCACAACGAGATCCCCTTATCGAGTACAAGCTTGAAGGCTACAATCTCTTTATCGAGATGATGGCACAAATAAGAAGGAATGTTATTTATGCTATATACCAGGTTGGTTGCTACCAAACATAACTTATAGGGTTATTAATGATTCAAGTTCTGTTACACATTGTGTTGGTTTGGTATAAAAGCGATAATTGTTCGGTAACTTGTATTGTTCCAGTTTAAACCCGTAATGGTGAAGGATCCTCCAAAACCCAGCAAGGACAGTACAAATGGGTCTGTTCCGCCACCACCAGCATCTGTTAGTTCTGAGGCTAGCGTATGACATGGAGTTATGCATATATCAAGGACAGTGCAAACGGGACACTTCCCCCGCCATATGTTAGCTCTGAGGCGCGTATGACATGGCGTTATGCATATATCTCAAACGACATCCGATAGTAAGTTGGACCCTTTTGTTGTATCATGGAGCTGTGTATATCATGAACGTAAATTAGAATGTCCTGTAGAGGGGTATAAAGGTAATGTAAAGTGGCTTTACAGCTGCATTTCCTATTCTCTCATAAGCAAATTCATTGTTTGTCTTTTAATAAGATACTACAATTCATACAAGTACATTCTTAATAGAGTTAATCACATAAATCCTACTCGTGGTTGGCCCACGATTACACCTTTCATTCCAAAACATCAATGATTACACCAAATTTTGCATGGAGAACCGGTTGAACCGGTCAGGTGCAACCGGGTTTCAAAACATTATGTTTAATCCCTAAATCCTCAAACTTTTATTATTTTTCGCTTATAACCCATAAACTTTTTTTTATCACAACTATTTGCCGCTATTAAATTTCATTGCAATGCACGGGTAATCGTCTAGTTCATTATAAAGATGGTCTTTTATATGTTAACTAAACAAAGCAAGAGTTGAAATGAAAGTTGAAACTTAACTATCTTCAAATAAGACGTCGTTACGAAATCCTGAAAACGACACAAACAAAATTCTATTCCCATGCTTGTTACCTCCGTCAAGAATGTTAAAAGTTTATATAAACATACAATTCTTTTGCAAATTAGTAAGACTGTTCGAGATCAAGACTCGACCAAGTCTAATGGTTCAAACTTCGTCAGGTGTATCAAATCGCAAACCACTCCCTGGGTATTTCTAGCTAGTCTTCAACACAAAGATACCATATAAAATTATTGATTAATGGGAACAAGTCTTTCTTGCATGAAATGTTCACCTTCTTCTTCTCATGCAAAGAGGAACCCGAGAGAAGAAACAAAGCCTTCCAAGCTCATCATAGGAAACTCGACAACAAAAATTTCGCTTCGATACAAAGAAGATGAGAGAAATATTAGTAGAAGCGGTTCAACTTTAAAAGAGTGTCTTTTGGCTTCACCAAATAATCCTTATGCAATAAACCCTAGTAAAATACAAGTTTTCACGTCAGAGGATCAAACTGAAGACTTATCTACATCAAGGATCAGTTTTTCGATGGATAAACGCGATGAAGAAGCGAGCTTTAGTAGTCGTATGTTGGAAAGATCCGAGAGTCAAATGTCGAAAAAGAAAGTTTCTTTTAGGTTTCCACATGAGGCTGATATTTTCACATTTTGTTCAGATGATTAAATATTATTGGCTACATTGCGAGTGTTATTTACTTATATCAACAAAACATAGAGACTGGGTCTATGATCAGTATAAGAAAAAAGAGTAAAAAAAAAACATATGAATGCACACTTCTAAAGAAGACATGTTATGAAGAGCAAATTCTAATTCTAGTCACTTTCATTTTTTTTAAATGGTGAATTATATTAGAAACTTCAATAATCAACATACTTACATACAACATGAACATAAAGCTTAAATGGACATGCCCATATAAGCAAAATATTGCAAATACAATCAGACATACTAGCTAACCAAAGTTATACTAAATCACCATTCTTCTAGTCTAGTATAATTGTGACTAGAACTAGGTATCCATGGAGAAATGTCAATCTTGACTACATTTCCTCCCGGTACAAACACCCTACATGTGATCAAGTATCTCCAATACATGCATCACAGAGACTCTTGTATGAAGGCTTCATCGAGAATTGAACAAAACTCCTGTTCCATTGAGCTTCTAATACAGTGAGCTACATTTTCAGTTATGCTGGCGTCACTCAACTGTACTCAAGGATACATCCCACTATAACTACATTTCCTTTCCATTATCTATCTCTAATCCCATGTTGGAGCTGCCCCTCACAAATTGGAAGAAAGGTGGACAGAGGAGAGGACATCATTATAGCTGCCTGTCATATAACCATCCATAAGCAAGAAGCTACCGTACGAGTCTTACTTGATCTCATCAATTAGCTTACTATCAATTCAAATGCAAATGTAGCAATATCCTCACATTTAAACAGACGCTTTCAAATATGGTTTTACTAGAATGTGCGACTCAGTAGTTTTGTTCATACATGTACAAAAATGGAATATTTAGCTGGTGAGGTTTTTTATTTAGAGACCACAACTATGTTTTTCCACTAGCTAGAATTATAAACTAAGCAAAGTTTCATGTAAATCCTTAATAATACTAAATTTTCTAGCCAACCACAGAAATCGAAGAATAAGCAATCGATATAACCAAACAATTAATGATGATGATTAAATAAAGGATACATTACCTCTCATGTTCATATGAACTTAAGAGGATCCTTATCCTTAAATAAACAACTTATCTCTTCAATACATATGAAGTTTTGAGGCTAAAAAGGGTTGAAAAGTAGCTAAAAAGTGTCTAGGGTTTGTCTTCAATAATTCTCCACGAAAATATGAAAATAATTGGATCGTGACGGTGTTAGCTTATAGTTGTGACGTCGTCACCTCACCGTCTCGTTTAGGGTTATTTTTCCATCGACTTGCCTTGACGTCGACGCTCTTTGGTTGTGACGCCGTCACGTTATGCTTATGACGGCGTCACAGAGGCCATCTCAACACACTGAACCGTCACAAGTGCATTTATTTTTGCACTTTTGGGCACTTCTATGCACTTCTTGTGACCTGTTATGCTTGTGACCACTGATAGAATTGGTAAAACCCTTGTAAGGCTAATTGATTTGCTTGCCATTTCTCACCAAAATTACAAAGTATATATAGATTACAAAGGGGATGGGCGATCCCAAGATAAATATGATAACTCATAATTGACAAATCAAGATAGCTATGACAACTCATGATTAACAAATCATCAACTAATATTAGAAGTCAATCAAATACTTCCTCCGTCCCATTTTTATTGTCAACGTTTCATTTTTGTGATGTCCCAATTTAATTGTCCACTACTAAAAATAGATAGGGAAGTTTGATCAAGTTTACTATATTACCCTTGTTTGAAATTATTATTACAAACTTTAAAGAAGACTTAAATTAATTACCTAAGGGTAAAACAGTCTTTCTGTCAAAAAGTAAGAAAGAGAAAGCAGTAATAAATACACTTTTCTTAAACCGTGTGTTTTTTGTCGGGGGACAATAATTTTGGGACGGAGGGAGTATATTGACTAATAGGCTAATATAGGCTAATACTCCCCCTCAGTGTGAGCGGGAGATCTTCGGACGTTCAGTGAAACTCAATAAATAAAGCAGTGGGTAGGCCCTTCGTAAAAATATCTGCATACTGGAATCTTGAAGGGACATGAAGAACACGAACTTCTCCCGAAGCAACAAAGTCACGAACAAAATGAATGTCGATCTCAATGTGTTTGGTGCGTTGATGTTGAACCAGATATGCAGACATATAGACAACACTAACATTGTCACAATAGACTAAGGTGGCAGTAAATAGAGGAGTATGAAGCTCACATAGCAAATTACGGATCCAAGCAGTCTCAGCAACTACATTAGCAACACATCGATATTCAGCTTCAGCACTACAACGAGACAAGGTAACCTGACGTTTCGCAAACCATGATAAAAGATTGTCGCCAAGAAACACACAATACCCGGATGTGGACCGACGGGTAACAGGGCAGCCAGCCCAATCAGCATCAGTATACACACTTAGCTGAGTAGTAGATGATACATGAAGCTGTTGTTGGGATTAAAAGTCTTCTTGATGCTGTTAGAATTACTGCTGCTCATGTTTATGTTAATACTGCTCTGATGAAGTTAGTGCTACTCATGAACTTCAAAGAAAATATACTAAGTAGTTACTACTGCTGGTACAAAAGTTAATGCTGCTGAAGAGTTACTACTGCTCAAGAAAATATTCTAAGTAGTTAGTACTGCTAGTGTTAAGTTAGTACTACTAGTGTTAAGTTAGTACTGCTAGTGTAAGTTAGTATTGTTTGTTAGTACTGCTTACTTGATATGTATTAGTTATTTATAGAAAAGATTTTATATACTTAGGAAAGTATTGTAAGCCGAGTAGGACTCCTTGGTGTATAAAAAGAGGTCCTAAGGCATAGAGATTGATGTACCAAAACCAAAAATCAATATTTTCTTAGCTTCAAGGTCTTTGTAACCCTAATACTTTGAGAGTATTCGTATTATTAGCATTAATAATATTGGAGCTTGTTTGTTGAATTGTATGTTCTTAGAATTACTGTTTCATTGATAATTCTTCTTAGTATTAAAGATTAGATTCCGCATAATCTTTAATACATTCAAACACAGTTTCTACTATAGTTATGTTAGATTTATCTAATATACTAATCCTTAAACAAGCTTAAGGAATTTGATCTATTAAAGTGGGATCAACAAGTGGTATCAGAGCTTGTTAAGAAGATGTGAATAAAAAGAACTTGTTTTTGCTAAAGATATGGATCAAGATTCTACACACATGGTGGCTGCATCTAAAGTTCTCATGCTCAAACCTGGTGAGTATGAGATCTGGAGGATGAAGATTGAACAATATATCCAAATGATAGTCATAGAGAATGGTGCAACCTTGCCAAAAACAAAATTTGTGGAAGGAGTTATGACAGAGATGCCTATTACATCTGCTGAAGAAAAAGCTCAGAGTAGATTATAGGTGAAAGCTAGAAGTACTTTAATGATGGGCATTCCCAATGAACATCAGTTAAAGTTTAACTTTATAAAGTATGATAAAAAGTTACTGAAAGCTGTTGAAAAGAGATTTGGTGAGAATGCAGCTACTAAAAAGACTCAAAGGAATCTCTTAAAGCAGCAATATGAAATGTTAGATGATATCTTAAACACAAAAATAAAAGAAGAAATTTTAAAGAGAGAAAGAACTAGAAAAAGAGAGAGACAAAGAGAGAAAAATAAAGATGGTTACTTGCACTAGAAAGAAATAAGAAGCAACACCCTCTCCACACTTGGAGAGGGCTTTATATAGTTACAAGAGATAAAACCCTTCTTGGGTTGTTGGGCTTGACTTTGGGCCGGACCTATTACCAATGGACTTAAGTCCGACACCTAGGCCCAATTAGCTTAGATAAATTCCCGTAAACTAAGTTTTTCTTATACAAGGCTCGGGAATATTTAATAACCATCACTTTAATAAAAACATGGCTAACATGAAAACTTCACTGCTCCAAGTTCAGAGATGTTTGATCAAACTTTTGATAGGCTTCAAAAGCTTGTGAGTCAGTTGGAGCTTTTAGATGAAAAGCTTTCACAAGAAGATGTAAGGATACTAAGAAGTTGCTGGAAGTTGTTGAAAAGAGATTTAATGGGAATGCTGCTACAAGAAAGATTTAAAGGAATCTCTTAAAGCAGCAATATGAAAACTTCACTGCTCCAAGCTATGAGATGCTTGATCAAACATTTGATAGGCTTCAAAAGCTTGTGAGTCAGTTGGAGCTTTTGGATGAAAAGCTTTTACAAGAAGATGTTAATCAAAAGTTATTAAGAAGTTTGTCACCTGATGTGGGAAACACATATGTTGTTGTATGGAGGAATAAAGTTGATTTAGATACAATGAGCATGGATGATCTCTACAACAACCTCAAGGTGTATGAACCAGATGTTAAAGGGATGTCTAGATCAAATTCAAGCACACAAAACATGGCTTTTGTGTCCTCTTCAAATAACAACACTAGCAGCACTAATGAAGCAGTTAATACTGCTCATAAAGTTTCTACTACTAACACTCAAGTTAATGTTGCTAACTCTACAAATATTGATAACTTGAGTGATGCTGTTGTTTGTGCATTCTTTACTAGTCAACCAAATAGTCCTCAACTTGCACATGAGGACTTGCAATAAATCCATCCAGATGACATGGAAGAGATGGATTTGAGATGGCAAATGGACATGTTGACTATGAGGGCAAGAAGGTTTTTGAAGAATACAGGAAGAAAGCTTACTGTTAATGGCAATGAGACTATTGGTTTTGATAAGTCCAAAGTGGAGTGCTACAACTGCCACAAAAGGAGACATTTTGCTAGGGAGTGTAGAGCTCCAAGAAATCAAGGCAACAAGAACAAGGAAATCTCAAGAAGGAGTGTGCCTGTGGAAACACCTACTTCCACAGCTTCCAAGTCATGTGATGGTCTTGGTGGATATGACTAAAGTGATTAGGCAGAGGAAGGGCCCAATTATGCACTCATGGCTTTCTCATCTTCAAGTCCTAACTCAGAGGTATCCATTGATTCTAATTGTTCAAAATCTTGTTTGGAAACTGTTAAACTTCTTAAATCTCAAAATGATCAACTATTAAAAGATTTAAAGAAATCTGAGTTAATAGTTCTAGGTTATAAGACAGGTTTAGAGTCAGTGGAAGAAAAACTTGAATTTTATAAAGCAAATGAGTCTATTTATTTACAAGATATTAAGGGGTTAAAATTTGAAATTCATATAGGAGAAATAGCTATTAGAGAGCTTAGGAAGAAGCTTGAATTAGTTCAAAAAGAAAAAGCTGGCATTCATCTTAATGTAGATAAATTTGAACATGCATCTAAAAGTTTAAACAAGCTCATAGAGTGTCAGATAGTTGACAATTGCAAGAAAGGTTTAGGCTATGAAAATTATAATGCAGTTCTACATCCCTACACAGGAAATTTCATGACTCCAACACCTGACTTGTCTTTTACTGGTTTAGATGAGTTTGTTAATAAGCCTGTAGTTGAGAACTATAAAGCTATGTCTAGTGAAGAAGAGCCTAAGGTAGTTAGGAAGAATGATGATGCCCCAATTATTGAAGAATGGGTGTCAGATGATGAGGAAGAGGATGTGTCTCAGCCTAAAACTGAAAAGAAAATAATTACGCCTAGTATTGTTAAAAAAGAGTTTGTTAGAACTACACAACAAGAAAAAACTCCTAGGAAAACTATTAAACAAGTTGAGCAACATAGGTAAAACATTCACAGTCCAAGAGGAAATCAAATAAATTAGAATAATATGATGTCTCAAAAACTAGGAAGCAATTTTGAGATGTTTAATAAGGCATGTTATGTGTGTGGAAACTTTGATCATTTACAGGTTGATTGCAATTACCTTCAAAAACAATTTCAAAATCAAAGGATGGTAAAACCTATTTGGAACAATACTCAAAGGGTAAATCATTAAAACTTTATTAAAAAGACTCACCCTTGTGCTAAAAAGAACATGGTTCCAAGAGCAGTACTAATGAAGTCTGGCTTAGTATCAATTAATACTGCTAGATAAAATATTTCTAAAACATTGGCTAATACTGCTAGACAAGTTAATACTGTTTACTCAAAAACAACAGTGAATGATGCTAGACCAATGTTATATCTTTTTAAAATAGCACATTCAACTGTTAAGGGGCCCATTCATAAGAACACAACATTTAAAAACAATAATATTAATCAAAGGGTTAATGTTGTTAGGGGTAATGAAGTTAATACTGCTAGGCCAAAAACAGTAGTTAATGTTGTTAAGGGAAGTAATTTTAATGTTGTTAAGGCCTCAGCTTGTTGGGTTTGGAAACCAAAGCATAAAGTTTTAGACCATGTTTCTAAACACAACAATGCATCAATCACCCTGAAAAAATTTGATTACATTGATGCACAAGGCAAATCCAAGCCAGTGATGGCTTGGGTCTTTAAAAGTGTTAGGATTATGAAAAAGTCTCGGTCACCCCCGTGTATCGTTTAGTATAGCATAGCTCGTAGTTAGAAAGAATAACTTGTATATATACCCCTTCCCACCCATGGGAAGGGGTTGGTTGTTTCATTTCATGCTAAATATATCACTTGCACTTTCTCTCTCTAGAAAGACATTTTCTCTCTAAGTCTAATTAGCCAACCCATCATCCATTACTTGTGTTATGATCTCTTGTATACTACAATTGGTATCAGAGCGCTGGGATGATTAGTAGATTGTGTGTGGTTTTCTTGGTTAGTTTAGATCAAAAGTGTGGTTTTAGGAAGGTTTATGGTGTTTTCTTGTACATCTTTGATTCTCATGTTAGTAATGTTAAAGGTAAGTGTTTATAGTTGTTTATAAACTCTCTTGGACAAGTTTGTGCAAAAGAAAACAAGTGAAAAGTTCAAACGGGTGATTTTTAAGGGTTTTTTGGTGCAAAAAGTTATTATATTCGTCGTTGCGTTTTGACTTCTGTGACATTTTTGGTTGCTGCTTTTGGGAGTGAAGGAAGCATATTGCGTTTTGATCACTTGCGTTTTGACCTAGACGCTGAGTTTTGGTCGTTGCGCTTTTTTGTTCGTTGGGTTTTTGACTACAGGTGAGTTTTGAAGTCTTTGTTGCGTTTGTCTAGGGGCTACTCTGCCCAATTTTTTAATTGGTGCGTGTTTGATCAATCGCAAAATTGCAGTTTTGATAGAACCGTAGGAGTCTCCATTGCGTTTTGACTAGAGGGGACCTCTTCATTGCTTTTGAGAAGTTTCTTTGCGTTTTGTTAACTCCTCATTGCGTTTTGATAATTATTATGCGTTTTGACCCAAAACTTCACTGTTTTTGACAAAACTCTCATCAACTTAATTAAACGTTTAACCTCAACCAAACCCACAACCTCAATCAAACAACCATATCACCTAATCCTCAAACAATCATCACTTTTAACATACTATCACTAATCATTGATCGATCAACATAATCATATCACAAAAGTAATCTTATGGCTAATCTTTCAGAGGACATCAATGTGCCGCGTTCATACCCGACCACCGATGCTTGATAAAGCGGACTTTGTTTCATGGCAAAAAACACAGTATTAGATTATATGTCAGGGTAAGGATAATGGGATAAACATCTTAAAGTTCAATTGATGATGGCCATTCAGATGGGGACACGCCGAAGGAAATCATTGATGAAGGAACAGAAGGTCCAATCAATCTAGGTCCTGAACGACCTCGTGTTTATTCGGAACTGTCACAAGAGGAGAAGGACAGGTATAATGCAGACATCAAGGAACAAACTTCATACTTCAACGGTCTTACCAACAAGATATCTATTCACTCATAAATCATTACATCGATGTAATGACTATGGGACAATGTGAAGATGTCTTGATTGGACGGAACATAACAAGGAAAGACCTGTTGAATCACATCTGTATGATGACTTTGAACACTTCCGTCAGAACAAAGGCGAAACCATCACAGCTTATTATGTTCGGTTTGCCACGTCACAATGACTATGCGGAACCTCAAGATGAAAATGTCAAAAATTCAGCTGACTCAAGTTTGTGAAACTAAAAATGCTGCGGAATGGGGAGATTTGTTACTGCGGTGAAAACTTAACTAAGATTGAAAGATTCAAACTTTGATCAAACTATATCTAACTGAAGCAACTTGAGGCCATGCCAACGAGAAACAAGATGATGTTGGAAACGTCTCTCACATACGGACAGTTGATTCTTATTGCCTTGATGTCCAATGTTTCACATCAAACCGGTATCAATCTTCTTCATCAACGAATCCACATAAAACATATCATCAACACATTCTGCTGACACCTCATCAATCTGTTGGGTATTTCTCTAACTGAAAACCTAAATCGAGAACCTAACCATCACACTTGCCTTACTCACCCAGTCATACAAACTTAATTCCTCAAACGAACAATACTCAGAGAACTCATCAAAACCCAAGAATCAGGCTACGTGTACAAGACGTTGGCAGGGTAGTTGTCAGAATGTTAGGGGTCGTTTATTGTTCGACAGAACTGAGGACAGGCATAATGCACGGAGGTGCAGGGACAGTTGGTTATGGAAGAGCACAGAAATAGAGTGGGGAATGTAATCCGGGTCAAGCTTGGTGGTAAGTGTACAACTGCATGCAACGGGTAGGTCACATAGCAAAGAAACTGGCACTCAACCTAAGCGTCCACAGATACTCCGAAACTCTTCATAAGGACAAGATGTTACTTGATGGGCAGCTCAAGAGAATGGGGTAATCTTGGATGAGAGCAGTCATTGTTCCTAGCGGGTGGGACTGGACATGCTATTGATGAATGATGTGTATGAGAAACTGATCAAGACCTAGTCTCATGTGGATAATGTGTTTTCAAGTGTTGATGTGATGCGTTATATGATTCTGGATGTTGATGATTGATCCTACGGCACAATCTTGTTCATGCTTAATCTTTCATCGCAGGAGTCCAGTTTATGATGACAGCCGATCGTCTTATGATTCGGAAGTTTTCTGAGCGGCTACAAGCTTCATGATCACTTTCAAGATGCTGTTTGTGATCAATCATGAGGAACACTCGAGATGCAGACGATGTTCAACCAAACCACGTTGTTGACTCAATGCTGATTATACGTTTGTGATAGTTATATGACTCCCTTTGTTCCGTATGTAAGGACAAACGCATTATGAGTCTTAGAAGTACGGTTGTACAAAATAAGGCATCTAAGGTTCCAAATGATGCTATGTGATGATAGTTAATGATTTGCATGAATATGATGTACACCAATCTTCACTCACATGGAATTACAGTTGTAATAATATGTTAAATGCTGACACTTGCCACATATATAGGAACAAGTGGAACTGTATGATGAGGGCCAAGGTTTGAATTAATCTGAACGGGAACAAAAGATTGATGAGCAAACTAAGAATAGTTATTTGTGACCGGTATCATTAAGGAAAGAGAATTTGAAAAAGTACTTTCATTCTGTTAAATTGCAACTGCCGTCTACCCATCCAACATAAACAAGTTAATGGTAGATGAAAGTTACACTTTGAAAAAAGGTTTTAATCAGTAAAGAAAATCAATTCCTTGAAGAATTTTTGGACTTAATGGCTTTTAAAAGATAAGGTCGGAGGATTAAGTTATACAAACAAGCCAGTATATTTCAAACGTTCCACATGTTTATTGTTAAACCTAGGTCTTATTATGATGATGAGTGAATAAGTAGTTATGGCTATAGAACCTTATGCGGGCATCGTGCATGGACTAAGCTCAGCCTGCCCTGTATCGTGGTCATGTATTTGTCACACCTAATCATGCACGGCCGTAGATACGTGGACTGTAAGGAACCTAGAACTGTCTTGAATTTTAGAAAGAAAATGCATGATAAATGAAAACTAGGAATGTGTGGATAATAAGGTCAATTTCACGGCCGCCAATTATGTGAAAAGAGAATTTTCTTGCGACCTTTTCACAAGAAAACAACTGACCCGGAACAATTCATTTTGGTCACAGTACCTTGTTAAGAGGAAAGCTGAAGCTCTCAAAGAGCAGAACACAGACCAATCAAAGCGTTGATTGTTTCCCTACAATACACCTGCTGATAACGCTTGTCCCGAGTGTTCCAACCAAAAGTCAAGTGAAAATCAACATTTTTACACTTAGACAAACTTTTTTCAGAAATTTGATAAAACATGGTATAAGAGAAATTACCACCAACTGGGATCACTGAAGGGAAAGGGTTTTGAAAACAATCCAAGGACATGTTACCTACGGAGGTCATTCCATTTTAAACTCTTCAAGGATAACATTCTTGAGGGCATTCAAAAAAGCCCTAACAAAAGAGGTAAAGGAAATAAGTGTGCCTTTGATGGTTGGAAGTGAACTTGACAAAGTCTTGTGTGAATAGGAAACATGATGAGATTGAAAGGAAAAACCTTCTTATTGAGCATGATAATATAATCGCTGATAGTTTGTCTAAAGAAGTGTTTTATGTTGCATCGCATTCTGAGCTTAATGTATCTAGATTTACTGAAATGCAAAAGACTCATGATGTTGTCAAGACCCGTTGTCTGGAACTTGAAGCAGAGCTTTCTAATTTACGTGATGATGTCCGTAAGGATAATTATAACGAACTTTTAAACCGATTTTCCAATCTTGAGGTCAATCACCTAAACTTACAGTTAAAGTATCAAAACCTTAAAGATAGTTTTCAGAATAAACCGTCTTCATCCGTTAACGATACTCCTGATTTTAACTCCGTTTTTGTGATCGGTCAAATGAAAGCTTCTCTTCAAGGAAAAGACAACGTCATCCAAAAGCTGAAAATGCAAATCTCTCAATTTCAGGAGACCCGTAGTGAATTAGACCGACCACTTGATCTTAGGGCCCGAGACTTTCAGATCTCACAATTAACTGAAAAGGTTAACAGTCTTCAAGATCAAAACGAGCTTTTTAGGGCAGAAAATGCAAAGATTAAGCAGCATTACAAGGAATTGTATGATTCTATCAAGATTACGCGTGCTAAGCACACAGAACAGACAAATGCCCTTAAAAATGAAAATGAAAGTCTAAAGGTCCAAATACAGAATACGGTCTCATGTGTCACTACAACTCAGTTTAAACCAAAAGTAACTGCACCAGGAAAGTATGCTCTAGATGTTGCACCTATTTCCCCTCGCAATAGGAATAATAGGGAAGTTCATCTAGTCTATCTTAGGCATCTTAAGGAAAGTGTAGATACACTTCGCGAAATAGTGGAAGAAGCCAAAGTTGAAAGACCTTTAGATAGATCACTCGCATTTGCTTGCCGTTACACTAAGCACTCTCAGGAACTTTTAGAATATGCGTTTGGCACCTGCCCAAAGGTCTTTAATCAACAAGATAAGAAGCATGCTAACACCCCTAGGAAAAAGCAAGTTACTTTTGCGGACCATGTAGCAAACATCAAGTTGATACTACACACAATATGTAGAGCCCATGCACACTCAGAAGTCTAATGTCCCTGTGCCTCCTTCTACAGGAGTAAACAGTTGCACTGTTGCTAGCGGATCTCAGCCTAGGAGCATACTCAAGAAACATAGGATCCCGCCAGCGAAAAGTGACAGTTTGGAGAAAGTAGAAGACCACTCTAGGACAATTAGATCTAGCTGTAAAACCACGAATCGTGTTGATTCTAGTATTAGCTCTAAGCGTACTGTAATTAATTCGAATTCTCATTCTGTGTGCCAAACATGTAACAAATGTTTATTTTCGGCTAATCATGATATGTGTGTTTGCAATGTCCTACATGCAAAAAGTGCCTTTACAGTGCAAATCATGATGAATGCGTCTTAGAATACCTCTCAAGGTTAAATCCTCGTGCCTCTGCACAGAATAAGGATGCAAAATCCCATAAGACAACAAAGAGATATATGCCCGTAGAAAAGTCAAGTGCATCTAAGAAACCAGAAAGACAGATCCCCACAGGACATAGGTTCTCAAACAAAAAGACTACCACTGTCCCTGAGAAAACAATGAATCCTAGATCTTGTCTTAGGTGGAAACCAACGGGTAGAATCTTTAGTAATGTTCGTCTTAGGTGGATTCCCACAGGAAAGTTACTCAACTCTTGCACGGGCAAGGTTGACAGTGAACCCGCGCATGGTTCAATAGTAGATATCCCTCATATTCATGCATGCAAACAAACTCTGGGTTTAAGTGCAGGTACGTCATTCAATGGTCAAAAACAACAACGAATTGACATAACTGCAGATGCACTATACAATGAAAAGCAGGAAAATCTCAGAGTGTGGTTGCTGAAATTTTTGATATCTAAGAAACCAGTGCCAGAATGGTTTCACAAAAGATGAGCTACATCAAATGGCGTCTGCTGAAAATAACACTTCAGGCCCCGTTCCTCAATGTTCAAATGACGTTTGAACACAGCAGTTCAAGCCTCGGTCGTCAATGTCAAATGGCGTCTGCTGAAAATAACACTTCAGGCCCCGTTCCTCAATGTTCAAAAGACGTTTGATCACAGCAGATCAAGCCTCGGTCTTCATGGAGATGATGTCTGTTTACATCAGTTCAGGCCTCGTTCTTCATCAAATGACTTCTGATCATAACCGTTCAGAACTCGGAATTCAAGACCACAGCAATGAACCGTCAAGTTCAAAGCTGGTTCCAAAAGTTGTTCCTCTAGCAGTCAAGACAGCTACATCACGACAAGAGTTGGGATTACTATTCCACCTTCACATAGCAATGCTGAGGACAACAGGTATATATATAGAAAATACAAAATTAGAAAATCAGAAAATTTCCAAAAAGATTCTTCTCGACATGTCTCTTGGAATCGATAACATTTACGTGCTTAGAAATGTCGATTAACATTGACACGGGTGTGTAAATGAAGTTCGAGCGAGAGTTGCAAATAGTTTCAAATCATGTCATTTCTAATTTTCTAAATGGCTTATGTGCAAATGTCAGTACATAACCCGGACTTCAAATAAAGGAAGGTTTATAACTTATCCTCACAACGAGAAAATTAACGTTTCTCGGTCTTGAGCTGTTCTTACAAGACATTCAATGTTTTAGCTCAAGAAAAAGGATAGTGTACGTTTCAGTGCACTTACCCTTAACGTTAGAAGAGAAGTCCTCTAACATTTGGTTTTTCAAAAAGTTGAACATGATTTTTCAAGAATTTCTCGATGACAAATCATAATCTTTCAAAATTATGTGTTCAACACTCCAACCCTCACAATGTTTTCAAAAGACAACAATTTCTCAATTGGTCCTATTATTGAGGGGGAGTTTTTCGAAAACAAAGTTTTAATGTTCTTGGATACATCAACATCGACAATTCTTATGTATTCAAAACATTATCAAAATGTTCCAAACCAAGTGTTTATTATTTAAAATAAGGGGAGAAAATGTATTTAAAATATGATCTAAATGACTCAAAGTGCTGAACATGAAGAAAAGGTTTTATGGTTCGATCTTATACCCAACAACATCTTAATTTCACGGATCGAATCTGAATCATAAGGTTGGTTAGGTAAGGAATCCAATCCTATGATCCACCAGACCGAGGATTACCCAAGGATAATCCAAAGTTAGAAATAGCAGTCCTTAGGTATGATTGGAGATGAATGTATATGGGAATAAGTGTCGACTAAGATCTGAGTATAACACTGGAACAATCAAACAACAAGGTGTTAGTAATGACATCTTGGTAAGCATTGAAGGCGTTGAAGAAATAAAAAAGAAAATGTATGGATAAAGGGTGTAAACAAAAATCCCTCCCAAACAACTTAAGGCAAGAAACTGGCAATACATATCGCTGCGAAATCACCGTTTTGAACCCAGTTTCTGCCTTAAGTTGTGTGGAGGGCTTCTTTCTTTAGACCCTTTATCCATACATTTCTTTTTTATTCTTCAACGCCTTCAATGCTTACCATGATGTCATTACAACAACACCATTTTTTGATGACTGTTCCAACTTTTGTTTATGTGTTAACTCAATCTTAGTCGACATTATTCCCATATACATTCATCTCCAATCATACCTAAGGACTGCTATTTCTAACTTTGGATTATCCTTGGGTAGATCCTCCGGTTCTGGTTGGATCATAGGATTGATTCCTAACCTAACCACCTTATGACTTCAGATTCGTCGTGAAATTAAGATGTTGTTGGGTATAAGATCGAACCATAAAACCTTTTCTTACTGTTCAGCACTTTGAGTCATTTAGATCATATTTTAAATACATTTTCTCCCCTTATTTTAAATAATAAACACTTAGTTTTTGAAATACCTTGTGATTAAAATATGTCTTGAAAAATCTGTGGGAGAAAATATGGTCAGCATGAATGGTTTGGAACATTTTGATAATGTTTTGAATACATAAGAATGGTCGTTGTTGATGTATCCAAGAACATTAAAACTTTGTTTTTCGAAAAACTCCCCCTCAAAAATAGGACCAATTGAGAAATTGTTGTCTTTTGAAAACATTGTGAGGGATGGAGTGTTGAACACACAATTTTGAAAGATTATGAATTGTCATTGAGAAATTCTTGAAAAATTGTGTTCAACTTTTTGAAAAACCAAATGTTAGAGGACTTCTCTTCTAACGCTAAGGGTAAGCGCACTGAAACGTACACTATCCTTTTTCTTGAGCTAAAAACATTGAATGTCTTGTAAGAACAGCTCAAGACCGAGAAACGTTAATTTTCTCGTTGTGAGGATAAGTTATAAACCTTCCTTTATTTGAAGTCCGGGTTATGTACTGATATTTGCACATAAGCCATTTAGAAAATTAGAAATGACATGTTTTGAAACTATTTGAAAACTCTCGCTCGAACTTCATTTACACACCCGTGTCAATGTTAATCGACATTTCTAAGCACGTAAATGTTATCGATTCCAAGAGACATGTCGAGAAGATTCTTTTTGGAAATTTTCTATTTTTCAGATTTTGTATTTATATATATACCTGTTGTCCTCAGCATTGATATACGATGGTGGAATAGTAATTCTAACTCTTGTCGTGATGTAGCTGTCTTGTTTGCTTAAGGAACAACTTTTGGAACCAACTTTGAACTTGACTGTTCATTGCTGTGGTCTTGAATTCTGAGTTTTGAACGGTTATGAACAGAAGTCATTTGATGAAGAACGAGGCCTGAACTGATGTGAACAGACGTCATTTAAACATTGAGGAACGGGGCCTGAAGTGTTATTTTCAGCAGACACCATTTGATGTAGCTCATCTTTTGTGAAACCATTCTGCACGTGGATTTTTCTTAGTGATATCACAAAATTCAGCAACCACACTCTTGATATTTCCTTGTCTTTTTCATTGTAATATGTTTCATCTGTATTTAGTAAATTCGTTGTTGCTTTTGACCATTGAATGACGTACCTGCACTTAAACCCAGAGTTTGTTCGCATGCATGAATATGAGGGATATCTACTATTGAACCATTTGGGGGTTCACTGTCAACCTTATTTGTGCTAAAGGCGAATATCTTTCCAGTAGGAACCCATCTAAGACCAATTGTCTTGAAAATTCTACCTGTCGATTTCCAGCTAAGACAAGATCTAGGAGTCATTGTTTTCTCAGGGACAAGTGTAGTCCTTTTTGTTTGAGAACCTATGGTCCTGTTAGATCTGTCTTTCTGGTTTCTTAGATGCACTTGACTTTTCTACGGGCATATATCTCTTTGTTGTCTTATGGGATTTTGCATCCTTATTCTGTGCAGAGGCACGAGGATTTAACCTTGAGAGGTATTCTAAGACGCATTCATCATGATTTGCACTATAAAGGCACTTTTTGCATGTAGGACATTGCAATTCATTGAACTTCAAGAAAGGCTTTTGTTTCCTATGTTCTCCTAAGTGAACATCTTTGTTTGAAACCCGACTACTCATTGATGCTTGCCAATTCCTAGGTTTTGGTTTGCAACCATTAGCAGTTGGGTAATCTAGCAGGATCAATCATACTAGGTTTTCCATTCACTTCTTTGTCTTTCTGAAGTTGTGCACTTTTCTTAGCTTTCTCTAGGTAGTAGTTATGAACCATGTCATTTGAGCCTACTTTTTCCCTTGGTGACTGATGTGACACATGCTTTGGGCAATTCCTAGAGGGGCCAGGTGCAATCACATTGGTGTTTTGAACTGCTTGTTTTCTAATCTGAGGCAAATTCTGTTGAGTGACTTGTTTAAACAAACCATCCGACACATTAGTTTTATTAACCGACTGTTTCGTTTGAAAACTTCTCATTTCAGGAGAATTTGAAAAAGGAGTCGGTTTTCCTAAAACTAATGGTTTTGGAATTCGTTGAGCATTTGGTTGTCGAACAACAGATGGTTTATTAAACTGAGTTTCCACAGACTTTCCCTTGCAGTTCTCGATGAGTTTCTTTAACTCACTTATGGCTATGTTCTTGTCTTGCATTTGAGCTTTCAAATCTTGTATTTCATGATATTGTTCACGTTCTTTTCGAAATACATTAGATCCGTTTTCTTTGCAAACTGAGTTGTTTTTCATTTGTTCTTTACATTGTTGTAAAGCAAGTTCAAGAGAAATCGAGTGTTTTTTAAGTTTAGAAAAACTTTTTAACAAATTATTATGAACTTCTTTGTTAACGGATTCAGTTTGTTTTGAAATCTTTAGTGCAAGACATTCACATTCTTTGACTTTATGAAGATACAAGCATTGTAATTCAGTATTAGCATTTAAATCAGACATAGAATGCAAATACGAACATGTACACTTAGACACACACTCTTCGAGAAGTAGATCATATATGTTTGAAAAACACTTTTCTGTTCAAGTTCGTCCATCTCCTTTTCAAGTGGGGGATTTAAACGTACTCCAACTCGTCATTCATTTCCTTTTTTAGTTCATGAACAAAACAATGACTGTCCAGTATAGTTTTGTTTGAAAGAGGCATTAATAAGTTAGATCAAAACTTTCCATACTCTTAGCATTGGGTTAGGAAAATGCACTATTATATGATTAGACCAAGTTTGTTGACAAATTGTTTCTGAAAATGATTGAAGTGTTTTCATTTCGTATAAGTTGTCCTACTTTTACCAAATGAATTTAGAATGGTAGAAAGGCCAGGTTTTTAGCAATGTTTGGTTTTGTTCTGTTAAACTTTTTTTCTCTACATTGTCTTCCTAACTTCTTTACCGTTCCAACTGATCAAGATAGGTTTTTGATGGTGGTTTGAAAGTTAACATAAAGACGTTTGATATGTTAATCAAAAAGTTTCACTTGTCCTTTATCCAATTTTGAATCTACTCACCTTTCAAGAGTCGCTGTCTCTTCCACATTGGGCAAAATCTGTTTGCAGGATCAGAATGTATATAAGGGAACTCATACAAACGTGGCTTTTCAGATTGAGCTATCTTGAGGTACTCTGGATTAGAAAAGGGAGGATCCTGAAAATTAGTAAGGTGCCGCATTTGGGTGCTAACAAATGTGAATGGTCTGAATTGAAGATTGCGTTGTATAAAGATTTTCATTTAAAAACGTGATTTGGTTGGGCCATTTCAATCATCGGGTCCAATGGGCTTTTACTGCCTTAACTTTTAAATCCGAAATGACCTTACTTTTCTCTTTGAGTTGACATTCAAAGTGTGGACCTAGTTAATAGACTCATTTTTGACTAGATAATCGTGTTCTGATTGCAAGTGAAATTTCATAGGTTTTAGTTTTAAAAAACCCTCTTTTATGTCAATGTCTTTAAGAGGTAATAGTCATAGAGTTTTCATTAGCTTGTTTGAAGATATTTTATAATCACTCGTTAGTCATTAGGGCCTGTACTTCTCAGCTGATCTGTTTGGTCTGAAGTGCAATCAGACAACTATCCTGACTGCTAGTAGCCTCCCCTAGAGCCCTACTAGTCTCATCAAGGTTAGTTTTGCACTTTTCCAATTCTTGAGTCAATGATGCGTTTGCTTTCTTTAATTGCTTTAAAATCATTTTGTTTTCCTCAGTATCAAGAGTTAATTTTGCAATTAAATTAACAGCGCCAACACGCCATCAGCACATCTGCAGCATGTTTTCTCAGAATGTAGTCTTTCATTGGCAACACATTCTTTTCATCATTGTTTTGTACCTGTTCCAATGGCGTATGAGTAGAACTTGATTCTGCAGGTAAGACTTCCTGAATCTTTGCCATGAAACCGTAATGTGCTTCCAATTCCTTCTTTTCAATCTCTTCATCTGATACAATCCCACTGCATGTTTCATCTCCTGAACTTGTAACCGATGATTGAACCTCTTGAACTTTGCACTGTTGAATCTGCAACTGGTCATGTCCCCCCCCCACTCAACTTTTTCAACGTCATCTTAAGCTCTTGCTCATGACTTGCTCTTTCTATTATACATTGCTCAATGGAGTTCATGTTCTGGATGATTGTTTCCTTGAATGTTTGAGCTGTCATTGTAGTGTAATCTCTGAAGATTTCTCTTACTTCTTGATCTGATGAAAAAGATCTTGAATAAATATCGAGAGGCTTTAACAAGTCAGAGTTAATGAACCTTTCAAACTGTACTTTGATCACACTTAGAGCGGATTTGGAATCCATCTTGTGAAGTGTGTCTGCATTGAGAAGTATTTCTAAGTTATTCATGTGTTGAGATAACTGAAACTTGAAGGTTCTGACACTATCACCAAAGAGTTGTGCAAAAGCTTTTTGATACAATATACTCTCTTTTTCGAGAAGTTGAGTGGTTGATTTAAATGCATTTAATTTGTTCAAGGAGTTTTCTTTGAAAATCTTTGCTTGCATCTGCAGTTTCTGTATCTCTGGTTCCTCTAACACTGAACCCGAAGATGAAGTATTCTTTGTTTCCATTTTAACGTGAATTATGAAGTGTGAAAATTGTTGGATCTTAAGTGGATACGATGTGATTGAAGTTGTGGGTTTAAATACAATAGACGTTCACGGGATTTTACAAGTCTATGATTGGAACCGATAAAAATTTAACGGGATTTTACAAAATCAATAAAAAACCGTGAATGATTTGATTTGGAATCAGCGGCCAATGATTTAATTGTCTAAAAACAGATAATTTTTTTGGCTAGGGTTAAAGTTGTTTGTTTAAATTGGCTCACCAAACTGAAACGGGCCTAAAAATACAGATGGGCCGTGAGCTAGAACAAAAACAAGTGTAACACAAATTCCAAAAAACTGAAAAATATCAATAAATCATAATAAACGAGTGTTTTGGGCTTCGAAAAATCCGTAACTAGCTAAAGGGTGACTACAATGTGATCCGTCTCGTTTTTCTCTTCGATTTGAGAGGTCACGGGCCTGAAACGGACTTACGGATCAAAAGTTATGGCTGTTTTACTGAAACCCTTTTCTTCACACAAGATTTCTAGACAAAACGCAGTGCAATCTTTAACCAAAACGCAGTGACACCAAAACGCAATGACACCAAAACGCAGTGACTTTGGTCAAAACGCAATGAATCTTGGTCAAAACGCAATGAAATTTGGTCAAAACGCAATGAAATTTGGTCAAAACGCAATGAAATTTGGTCAAAACGCAATGAATGTCTTCAAAACGCAACCTGCAATCAAAACGCAATGAACCAAAACGCAACCAAAAAATCAAAACGCAACATGAAGAAAATCAAAATGCAACATGAAGAAAATCAAAACGCAACAAGAAGAAATCAAAACGCAACAAGATCTTTGCCAGAGAGTCAAACGCAACGACGAAATATACGATTTTTTCCACCAAAAATCGCCTTATAATCACCATTTTTGACCTTTTAACTTGATTTCTCTTGCACACTCAGCTACCTTATATCTAGATCTTGCTTAATAACATACACATTCACACATCTAAGCACAAAAATTCAGGTTTGATTTTTTTCTTCAATATTACACACGAATTTGATCTTGTTTAACCACAAGAATCAACCACGAATCCACACGTAGCTCTGATGCCAATTGTAGGATCCCGTAACACTTCACTTCATATAATCACACACGAAATCGGAACAAGAAAGGAGAAAGAGAGATGAGTTGTTTAGAGAGAGAAAAGAGGAGAGAGAAAATGAGAGAGAAAAGATATTAGATTTTTGAGATATTTTCAACAACTGAACAACTAACTTTTCCAAGTGGAAAAGTTCCTTATATACCCCGACACGTAAAAGTGACGCGCGAGATATTTAACTAGGACCCGGGCTCGGGTTTTGCTTGGGATTAAACCCGAAACATATACAATATTAGATTAACTATCGAGCCCGATTCCCGATATTATACTATTACAACATTAACTAATTAAAGACCGAAGCTCCATCGTAGAGTGACCGAACTTCCTTGTTCGACTCAATAAATTGAGGCTAACAATCTCCCCCGAAGTGAGGTCTTGAACATGGGAACGAGCTTCCTTTATTGACTCAATAAAATTGAGGCTAACAATCTCCCCCGAAGTGAGTTCATTGATGACACTCCTTCATGAGATCAGTGAGATTGCTTTTGTCGTTTAAGCTCGAGTGTTCTTGGTCTTTGTCTTCGTTATTTGTTGTAGGCTTGTTCCTTCATGCTTTGCGATCTTGACTTTGAGCCTTTGTCATTGTCTTTATCGTCTTTGCCATCTTGCGATCTTTCGACTTTGACCAACATGCTCATACTATTCATCATCTTGAAAGCTTCAAATCAGAGTTAGCGGAAGTCTTTGTCTTTAAATCTTGAGCTTTCTAGATAGTATGTCTTTGTAGATTGAGCATTTGAATAGGATTGAGGTTGCCGTTACCACCGTTTGACCTGCAGGTTTACGTTAGTGATAAACGAGAAAATTGATTTGAAAATCAATCGACGTGTCACTCGTTAAAGAGTTTTTGTAACACATCGAGAGTGTCATGTTTTTATCAAAATTCATCAACCGTCAATTTATTTACTGGACCAAATCGATATCCAGTTGTCACAAGTTTGATTCATATAGAATCTCGCAAGTCACCTACCAAGAGCTTGTTTGATGCTGGCTCAAGCAGGATTTCCATCTTCATTGTGAATACATTAGTATCACTCGGATGTTCTGGCAAATATCACAATGATATTGCGTAGGACTCTTGATAACATCTTGTGAACCTGATGATGTTCAACAAGTGTTTGAAATGGAATGTGTCCTAACGAGATTTTGATTGATCTCTTGGCTCTAGACTCGATTAGTGCGTTTTGGTTTTAGTACTCGGAGGCTGGAGCATATTGCCACCTATTCAATATCAACGATCTCGGAATGAGATGTCAATAGATAACGTGTGTATCTCCGTGACAAATGAGACAAGTTTCTGTTAAGAGAAACCCGAATGGTTGAGAAGGGTTGTGCATTGCATCACTGGGTCCATGATGGCATTAAACGGCTCGTTCCTCTGTTTCAGTGTTGGGCTCCTCTTTCTTTTGTGGGCTGACAACCTTGGCCTGGTGTCACACCCCCAAATCGGGTCTCGACGAAATAGGTAACCGGGGCGTGACAATCAAGAATATCATAAACACAAAGCATAAAGAACGACCACTAAAGGGGACGTTTAAAAAGTCATACTCGTTACATTGATAAAATAATAAGTCTTACAAATTATCTCAAAAGAATTTTAGAATTTGCGAAAGCATAACATAAGTTTGATAAATAGGCAACGAGCATGAGTAAAGAGAAGTCTTGAAATAGGGTAGACATATAGCACGTAGACTTCATATAGCACCTTGAGGAATATCCAAATTAAGCACCTGAAAACATTGCTTAAAACGTCAACAATAGTTGGTGAATTCATAGGTTTAATTTAAACGTAAGTGTGGACCACAAGTTTCAAAACGCATCTGACTATTATAACAAATACAATATCACATAAAAAGTATTTACGCTTGTTGGGTTTAGTTCCTGAGCCCTTCAGTCTTTCAGTAGATTTAAACATAAAATCCCCTAAGTGTTTCTTAAGCTGAAGTCTTTCAGTTTGAGTCGCTGAAGTTTCTTCAGCGTCAGCTCTTCAGGTCCTTAGAAGATTGGGAAGTATCTTCACTTCAGTATATGCAGCGGTATAAAAACTGAAGAAAGACTCTTAGAAAGAGCTTCAGTTAAGCTTGGTTGACAATTCCAAGCTGAACGTTGTCTATCTCCTTAACAGAAGTTGAAACGTGTTGTTTCACTTCTAGAAGGTTTACAAGGCGGGAAAAAGATTGCTTTTTGTTAAAAGAAATAAAGCAATCTCCTTGGGAAAATGTGCTTCTAAAGTTGGTATAGAAGTACAACAACTTTCCTTGAAGGACTACACCTGGTACTTTAGAGCACGTCTGCATTAAATGGTATCTCAACCACCCATTAGATGCATGACATGCGTACTAGGTTAACTTGTAAACCCTAATCCCTTTTCCTATAAAAGGAAAGGGATTCCCAGAGTAAATGTTATCTCTTCTAATTAATGTGATACACAATGAAGAGTTTATTTATCTCTCAAACAAACTAAACGGTACTACTGAAAGCTGAAGCTTCAGTTTAGTCATAAGTAGTTTATTTTCTTACTCTCTTAACTTTGGTTAGAGTTTAAGTTCAAAGGAGATAAAACTCCCAATTGTCATTCAACCACCTTGCTATTCCGCAAGCAAGGTGTGTCATAGATTCTTTATTTGATTCTAATAAGAAGCTATACGTTGAAAAGTACTTCTGTGTGTTTTAAACTTGTTCTTTATATTCTTCATATATATCTGTTTAAAACTCACTTCGTTGCCATGGAATCTGATTAGTTTAATTTGATAAACCTTATATCAGATTCCAAGGGACAAACAAGTGGTATCAGCCCCTTCTGGTTTATAAAATTCCTTTAAAAGAATATATAAAAAGGCTCAAAGATTTTTAAAATAAAGATCCATCTTAAATGGCAGCAGTAGAAGTACCATAGACTCTAGAGTATATGAGTATCTAGTTAAATGCCACTCCTATACTAGAGGTGGAAAATTTCACCAATTGGAAAAAGATGTTCATGTGCCATATCATTGGTATTGAACCTCAATTTGAAAACATCATTTCAAACGGTCCTTATATCCCTATGGCAGCTAGTCAAAGGAAGCCAGAGACACAATGGACACTTGAGGAGAGAAAAGCTGCTAACTTAGATTTCATTATGTATGTGCTTCCAGATGACCAAATGAATATGTCATAAACAGCTTAACTGCAAAATCTACTTGGGATGACCTGATACTATATCATGAGGGGCCCTCTAATGTGAAAGAAAATAGGGTCATGGACCTGAAGTTGTGCTACTAACTAGTATTAGGGTTACAAAAACTTGAAGCTAATCGATATCAAAACAAATGATTTCTAGATAGCAAACTCTTTTTGCCCTTTTGGACATCCTTTTTTACCACGAAAAGGAGTCTAGTCAAATTTATAAATATAATCTACGAACTTTGATATTCACTATGATCTATTCTATAAATAAAACTCATACTTATCACGAATGTTAATCTTGATCTCCAATCAATCTTTATACTTTCTTTGCCTATATCCATTCTTTTGTTCAGTATAACTCTTTCATAGCTCTTACTCATTAAGCAGTTGTAAATTTTGTATTAGCGCATTTAACTTAGCACAGCGTCAGTAGTAACTTTTACACCGGCCGGCATTAACTGTGTACAAGCAGTAGTAACTACTTAGTAATATTTTCTTCAATCTTCACAGCTGTGTACTAACATATACTAGCAGTAGTAGAGTAATCTAGCTGTATGAATATACATAGCAGTTACTAAGTTACACTATCAATAGTAACTATGAACTAGCAGTACTAACTACTTAGCATATTTTTTATTAGAGTTAATGAACAACACTACTTTAGCTTAGCAGCAGTAACACAAACCTTAGCAGTAGTACTTTAATGATCATCATGAACATGAAGTCTTTTAATCTTACAATCCTCCCCGAAAACTTGTATTTCTTCAAAAATCTCAAGTTTCTTCATTGAAAGCTTCATTAATCACCAGGAGGATGCTTCCAAACACTTCATTCAGGTACATGCTGTTTCTTGACCAATCTAAGAAGCTCAAATGCCATTTCCCACTCATAATCAACTTGAAGCTTCACATCATTGAACATCTGATATAGTGTATGTTTTGTAAGTGGATACATCTTCTCAACCAATAGATAAAGTAGGATAGATTGCATTGTTACACAAAGAACTCCACAAGAATCATAAAGCTTCTAGTTCAACACTTTAACTAATCCTTGTTGATTCTTCCATACATTATCTTCAACATGATTGTTCAACACGATCTTCAATTAAGAAAGTAAGATATTATTCCATGTAATTCACTGGCTCTGTCTTCTTAAATCTTGCTTTGACGATACTCCAAAGAACTTCCAATAGTTTCTCTGTCAAGTTTTTAAGCATCTTTCCAAAAGTTAAATACATCTGATGCTTACCATCTGCTCTGATAATTTAGAAAAAGCTTTTCTTTCCTTCTTTGTGGATCTTGTAGTCAACAATGGTTGGAGATTTAGTAGATAAAGGTGTAGCATCAATAGTTACATCATCTCCATCATCTGAAACTATTTCCAAACATTGCTTAAGCTCTTCAGACTCTTTGTCTTCTTCTAACTTTTGCTTTTTAGAGCTTTCTTGTTCCAGCTCTTCTCCTGCTCTTTTAGAACTACCTTTTGCTCTTGTCTCACTGCCTTCTGCTCTTACTTCACTACCTTCCACCAATTCTGTATCTATATCTACAAATATGTTTACCCTTTTCATAGCTTTGTCAAATAACTTTTGAATATCATCAAAGCTTTTGTTCTTCAATTGATTGTGCTTGTATCCAGCTATGTTTTTTAGAGAAGTAGACATTGTATTTCTCTTTTGAGCCTTTGTGGTGGTTGGTTCCTCTTTTCTTTTGGATCTTATTGCTGTAAATGCCTTCTTTCTTGCTTATAGAGTTTGTACAACAACTTGGACTTCTCTTCATACGAACTTCTGTGTTTTCTGCTCTGATTTGTTGATCCATTTGATAATCGCATCTATCATTGCTTGACATTATCCAATGAAACAATTTGGCTTCTTCTTTCTTTGTCTTACAGCATATCTTCTTCCCTCTAAATCATATTGCATTGAGCTTAAAGTCTTTGAGCAACTTCCTCATCATGCCTAATTTGATCTTTTTTCTTTGTTGGTTTCTCAGGCTCTTCCATGATACCTTTACCTTTATCTTTTAATGGTAGTTGTTGAGGTCTTGTTCTTGTTGTAGATTCACTCTGCTCTCCTATCACAACCCCTTTGACTTTAGATTTTGCACTTTTGATCTCTATTAAAGTCTGAGCAAGAGTCAAATCATCAGCAGTTGTAGTTTCAGTTGGACTGGCAGTAGTAACTACTTCTACTAGTCTGTTCTTTTTAAACCAGAGTGAGTAAGAGTGTAAGTAGTAGAGTAGTTAAGTTAGTGTGTAGTAGTGAAGTATGTCCATGCCTCAGTTGAGAGTAGTCAGTATAAGAGATTTAAGTTATAGAGTAGTAGGATAGGTTAGTAACTGGTTCAGCAGAGTACTAACTTCCTTTTTAGCCAGATCTCTTTTTCTCTATTATTCCTATCTGCAAACACTTCTTCATCATCAAGAACACTTGTATCAAACATTAGATCATCACCAATACCACCCTGAAGGTTTCATCAATCAATGTAATATCTGCCATCTTTATCTACTGACATCATTTTCTCCCCTGTTTGAAGGGCATCCTCCTGATATCCCCAAACTAGGATCATCAGAGGAAACCTTCTTGCCAGTATACCAAACCTTATATAATCTTTTGAGCTTATGAGTTCTTGATCCTCCTTTCTTATCTAACTTCTTGACTCTCAGTTTTAAACTTGTAATCTCCTAAGCTTGAGTAGTCTTTGTGTTCTCCAGGTCAATAACTCTTTGTTGCAATTTGGTACAAAATTCCATTAATTTCTTAAGTTTCAATCTATCCTCGCCACTTCGAAGTGTGTTACCTCTTGCGAGAAGTGGATCATTGGAATGTTTAGATACATTCTCAGACCTAGTCTGAGCAATTGTATCCCCCATGGTTTCTTGGCGCCTAGGACCACCACCTGAACTAGTTCCTAGGGAACTTAGTTCATTAGGGTTCTTTGAAGTTGGATTGGATATATTGATGTTACCCATATCATGTTATGCTATCTAAGCTAATCAGCAAGTGTTGCAGCCCTTTCCAAACTGTCATCCATCTCCTCATTGACAGCCTCATCTGCTACATTGTCTGTAGGACCACTAGACTGAGGTATCTCAGTGTCCTTTCTCTTAGGCCTCCTAGGTTTTTGTTTCTTTTGAGGTTGAGATGTTGATGGTTGAATAATAGTGGGTGTGTGATGGGGATCAGAGGGATTTGCTGAACCTTCACCCATTTCTTCTTGATGTTGTACCACCATTGTTTGAAATAAGGGTGTTTCTCTTCCAGAAAAGCCTTTCCCTACCCTTCTCATGTTTCCAAAAATCTTCTTAGTGTGAGAGGGTGTAACATAAATCCTTTTATGATTTGACATTCCTTCTAGTTGTTTCTCCAAAAACACTTGTACAAATCTTGGATACATCAAGAATTTACCAGACACATTCTCCAAGTTCTTCACCATACTTTCAAATATGTACTTTGAAAAGTTAAACTTCTGGTTTGTAGCTAAACAGATTATTGCAGATGCCATAGTGCTACTAAACACATTCCATGCAGTAGTCTTAGCACTTAGACATTGTAAAACAATATAAATAAGGAATTTCCATTAAGAGGAAAAGAATGCCTTATAGAAAGCAAGTTTTTATGAAACTTTCTCATACCTCATGAGTGTAAGCTCTTCAAAAATATTAGCATTGGGTAGACAATTAATACCTTCAGCATCTTCTAGTTGAAGATCTCTTCTCACAATCGACTCAGTAATGATGATCTTCTTTCCATCCACTAGGGCTTGTAACTGTACTTCCCTATTGACAGTTTTCACCTTAACAGTAGCCCAGAATTGTTCAATACATGAAATATAGATTGTAGGATTGATCGTTAGTGCATATCTTATAGGATTTGCATTCAGAAAATCCACTATCTGCTTAAACCCTTCACTTTCAGCGGGTTTAGACAAAAACTCGACCAAATTATGAGTATCAGCAAACTGTAGGGTCGTCATTGTGTTGGGTTTTGATGAAATTAAGTTAGGGTTTGTGATTAGAGAGTATATGATTGAATGAAATCGAATAAATGAGTGATTGAAACCCTTAATTCGAAGTATTTATGAAAAATTACCTCAACAGCATTAACGTTCAACTTAGTTTAAAAGTGTTTTTAAGTAGTAAGTTATGTCTGGAAGCATTAACTTTCAATTGGCAGTAGTAAGTAACCCAGCGAGTAGTAAACTCTTTAGCACAGTTAGAAGTAGTAAGTTATGCCTAACAGCATTAAGTTTATACCTAGCAGCTTTAACTTTGAGTCACCAACATTAACTCCAATTTCATTTCAAACACTCTGTCTGTTTTTAATATATTCAACTCTCTTTCTGTTTTTTAACTCACCATTTCTCTTAATTCTTTTACTCACCAAATCACTCTGTCTGTTTTTATTTCACCCAAATTACTTTATGTTTTTATCTCACTTTCTTCTTAATTCTTTTAACTCATATATAACCATCTTTCCATATCAATCTAACACTTTTCTTTAATTTTTTGCAAAAATGTTAGTCCAAAAAACCAAGGAAAAATATAAGCCTATAGCAAATTGTACCTATTATTCACAGTATTAATTAATACCAACAACATTTAATTATAACTAACATTATTAACTCAGCGGTTATTTAAGTATAATAGCAGCACTAATTTATACTTAACAACAAAACTTTTAATGAATGAATAACAATACTATTCATACGAAATTCTTACAAAAACATAAAGAGATAAAAGATTTTAAGGATTTAGCATTCCAATACTACCAAATAATATTGAAACCTACTTACATCAAAAGCTTTTGTAAGTAAATCTGCAACATTCTTGTCATCTGTGTGAATCTTGATCATCTGGATAAGCTTCTTCTCATAAGAATCTCTGATAAAGTGGTGCCTAATCTCAATGTGCTTTGTTTTTTAATGAAAAACAGGGTTCTTCACTATGCAGATAGTACTCTCATTATCAATATGAATCTTAGTCTGCATAAAGTTATATCCATAATCCAACAATTGATTTTGAATCCAAAGCACTTGGCCACAGCAACTTGAAGCATCTACATATTCAACCTTTTTTATGGAATTAGCAACCACAGTCTGCTTCTTGCATTGCCATGAGATCAATCTGCACCCTAGGAATTGACAACCTCCTATTGTGGATTTTCTATCTAAACTTGCTCCAGAATAATCACTATCAATGTATGCTACCAAATCAAAAGGAGAATCTTTTGGATACCAAAGGCCCAATTTAGGTTGACCTTTTAAGTATCTAAAAATCCTTTTCACAACATGAAGATGTGAAACTTTTGGGTTGACTTGGTATCTTGCACAGGCACACACTGCAAACATAATATTAGGTCTTGAAGAAGTAAGATACATCAGTGATCCAATCATGGATCTATACATGTGTTCATCTACATCTTCACCATCTACATCTTTGAGCAAAGGCTTATGGGTTTCCATAGGTGTGCTTACTGTCTTGACATCAGTAAAACCGAATTTCTTCAAAATCTCAGTCACATACTTGTCTTGACTGATAAAAATCCTATCTTCCTTCTGCTTCACTTGTAGTCTTGGGAAGAATGCGAGTTCACCCATAAAGCTTATTTAAAAATTCGTATGCATCATCTTCTCAAACTCAATGCATAATGACTTCTTTGTAGAACCAAAAATGATATCATCCACATATACTTGAACTAACAAAATATCACTTTTGACCCTTCTGATAAACAAAGTCTTCTCTATCTTTCCTCTCTGAAACCCATTGTCCAACAAATAAGTTAACAAGGTTTCATACCAATCTCTGGGAGCTTGATGCAAACCATAGAGAGCCTTTTCTACCTTGTAAACTCTGTCAAGGAAGTCTAGATCTTCAAATCCTGGTGGTTGACAAACATAGACTTCCTCTTCAATCTTTCCATACATAAAATCACTCTTGACATCCATCTGATACACCACAAAGTCTTTAAATGAGGCATAGGCTAAGAATAACCTAATTGCTTCAATTTTAGCAACAGGAGCAAAAACCTCATCATAATCAATTCCTTCCTCTTGTGTGTATCCTTGTTTAACTAATCTTGCTTTATTCTTAATCACAATGCCTCTTTTATCTTTCTTGTTTTTGTACACCCATTTAGTACCAATGGCCCTTTTGCCATTAGGTAAATCTACCAAGGTCCAGCTTGGATCTTTTAATTCTTAAATTACCTTCTTGGGCTCTTCTTGTGATAAGAAACATTCAAACAGACAATTTTGAAAGTCTTTATGGTTGGTCCTCTGCTGCACTAAACTAAACATAGCTCGTTCAGTCACACTCTTTGTCATCCTTCTGGTTTGAGGTGCCGAATATATGTCTCTAATGATTTGTTTAACATGATGATCCTTGTGAATTTTAGTAGTTAGAATAGGACTGACAGGGATATGTGTATCTAAATTGTTTATGTCAGCCTCTGCACCAACATCTTCATCATCATCTGAATAAACAATGTTAATACAAATAAACCAGTAACAAATGATTATCTCACGATCTTATCTCTCAATCTTCCTAGATTAGCAATAAGTTTTATTAATGATAAAACATAGTAAAAACATCATTCTCAAATCTCTTACTATCTCTAAAAACTTAATCTTGTAGAAAAACATAAAGTGTCACAAAAAATAATAATAAAAGTGTATGATTTTATACACAAAATGTTTTTACACTCTAGATTAATTACATCATTCATGACCTAATCAAATGCAGTAAATTCTAGGGAAATCATTCAAGATTACACATGATCTCTTAAGATTTTGCAAATCAAAATTTGGATTCGGTTACTGTAGGCCAGTGCCCTTGCTTTTGGCTGCCAATGCCCTTCTTTAATAGCGCTGGAAGAACCGAGATACAGTAAAGTTTTTGGCTATAAATACCAAGCCATTTCTTATGTTTTAACACACCTTTCTCATTTGAAATACTTTCTAATCATCTAATCTTTCTCTTTATTTCTTGTATATCTTTCTTTAGTCTTGTGTAGGTAATTTCCTTCAATGAAGAAATTGCCAAATACGAGTTCGAGACGACCAAGTCACAAGTACCTTATGTTCAATCTCCATCATTCCTTCAAGATCATCTTGCTGAAGTTTATAGTTGTGAATATCATTGTTAGTTGTATACCAAGTATAGTAGTGTTGCTATTGATTCTATCGTGTGAAGAATCTGATTATCTTTGGTATCTTAAAAAGAAGTTAACCAACATTTGCGAGGGCCTTTCTCCACTGTAAAAAGGAGATTGGGACTATGTTGTAACAAACTCTCAAGTTAGGTGAACTCGGGAGTGAGTATGTAAGGAAGGTATCCCTTGTAAGCACGAACACTATTAATTAATTTGTGTCCCAATATCGCATTTCTAAACTCTCTCTTTTATTGCATTTATATCTCTTACATCATAATTAAATATCTCTAACAACCTTTTTGCAAAATGTTTTTAAACAAGTTTTAAAAGCACTAATAATTAAAAAACAAATCAACAGCCCCCTTTCTAGTTTTCCCAATTGCATCCAAGAGATAGGTTACAAAAGTTTTATAAAAATAATGTATTTTAAATCATTAAAAAGATTATGGATTCGGATAACTATCAAAGAAGTCATCTTGCAACACCCCTCTATTTTGAGGCAAAATTGTTTTATATATTGGAAAATCATCTTGAAATCTTTTATGAAATCTAAAGGATATTGATCTTTGGTACAAATGTTTAATATTTAAGTGTGAATTAATAAATAGATCTCTTTTTGTTAAATTTAAATATGCTTTTGAACTTTGACTATTCTATTTTATAAGCTATGTGTATACGGGAAACCTAAGAGTTTTTGAAACCTAAGGTCCGTGAGTCCCGATACTAGTCTCTGTGGGGTGTCAAAAGCCTAGTCACTTAGCCGCAAGGTTGGGATGTGCTGAGACGAAAGTCGCTACATAGGATGATCTCGCCTTCAAACTTATTATTCCCGGGTGGAACGTGAAGCATAGATTTTTACAAAACGTTGATCCATGGTTGAAATTCGAAATGGCACATTCACCTAATATATAATAATTGTCGGGAGTGAAAAGTTCACAAGTTGCAAATATGAGTAGTGTTAGCATCTTAACTAATATTTAACTGTGATTTCGTTTTAAGCTTGGTTTGGAGCAAGTGAAAAGTCGGGGACGATGAATTTATCCTTTTTGGGGCATTCTCGGATCGAAATGCATCTTGTTCTATGATCCCTAAAAGTTATAAAATAACGAAAGTCAAATAAGTTAGTTAGTTGCTTAAAAAGAAAAGTACAAAAAAATGAGAAAAATGAAAAATACAAAAATATGTGTAGGAATAAGTGTATATATTTAAAAATGGTAAAGACGGGGCTTTTCAAAGCTATTGATTCTTTATTTCCCCTCGATGAACACTTAGCTACTTTTCGAGGTAATATGTCGAGGGGGATTGAGATTCTTAGTTTTCTAAGTGCTTACTTATAACATAGCGTGAGGACACGACAATGTCTTAGTATGGGGGATTTTGGTATGTGTTTAATTACACATACCTTTGACCACTAAAAACGGACTTAAATGACCAAAAACGTACCAAAAATACCTTGTATTTGTATGTTTTGCATTTGTATTGTGTAGGAAACGGATATCCGAGAAAAGGACAAAAATCGAAGCCAAAACAAACAAAAACCGAGCACGAGAATGAAAAGACCAAGTCAAAGACAGTCAAACTCAACCAAAGTCAACCCCGACAAAGTCAAAAGTCAAATCCGAAGCCGAAAACAAAGAAATACTTAATTGGCCCACCCTTACCCATCTAATGGGCCAGATCAGCCATTAAGCTATTACATGAAGACTAAAAGCCCAACTATAACTTGAGGGGCTTAAACTGCCAAACCCTCAAAGTTATACACCCAAAGGACTTTCGGTGTAATAAACTGATATAACTTTGGGGGGCAAAACTGCCAAACCCTCAAAGTATATCACCACAAGGACGAGTGGTGTAATACTCTTATACACCTTGGGGGACCTTTCTTGCTAAGTCCCCAAACTTATCCCCTGCAGCCTCACAAACCAAATTTTCTCGCCTTATTACTGTTCATCATCCCTAAAAACCCTCAACCCTGCAACTCCAGTCCAAAACCCTTTCCCCCACATATCATAACATCACCATCCAACATTACCCCACTTCACATGGGCAATTGCCACCTTGGCAATCCCCTTGAATTCCATTCGACAAAGAAAAGAGACAAAGAATTGAGGGTTGAGATCAAAGGGATTGGGCTCCAAGCAAATCCAACGGCAATGATGACTTTGGGACTTCACTCACTCAACTAGCACACCTCAGATTCTCCTCACAAAAGAAGCACAAGACCCTCAAGATCAAGACCCTTAGCTTAGTATAAATAGGACAGTCTTGTAGCAATATAAAAAGAGGAACTTACTTTAGCAGCTTATGTTATGTTTATTTAATTCTAGCTTTGTACTCATTTTTAAAAAGTTAATGAAAGATTGAAATTTTATGTTCTTACAATCCTGTTTTTACAAGTTACTGTTACATTGTTGATCAAGTTTTACTAAGCTTTCAAAAGTTCTTTTTATACTCTATTTAAGCTGTTTAAACTATAATGACAGAAGTTTGTTAATAGCTTTTTGTTGTTTGAAGTTCTAGTTCAAAATAACCAAATATTGTTCAAGAAAGCAAAAAGGAGCAGGGCAATATTGGATGGCCTTTGGTTTAGAGCTTATGGTAAGCATTAGGGTTTGTTTTTAAGCTTCTTGAAAGCTTATTACATTGCCATAAGCTAAGGACTTTTCTATGTTTACTTTTTACACTTTTGGCTTATTCACTGTAGCTGAGCTTATTTGTTGCTTATTCATGCTTTGTTGTGCTTATTTAAGTTATTTATTGTTAGGTTCACATAAATGGACCAAAACAAAGAAGCTTCGGTCACTCGAAGTTACAAGACAAAAGTCTAGCTCGAAAGAATATGTTATTTAAAGTTTATTATGTATAAGGGCCAAGATGTAAAAAGCCCAAAAAGAAAATAGACCTAGTTTAGTCAAAAATTAGGTTAGCTACTCATTTTCATTTTTCCATCTTTTAGAGTTTGTAGCCTCATTGTTTCATTCAAATCAAAAGTTCTTTATTGTCTAATCCTTTGTGCCATTGATCGTGTGCTTCACAAATGAAATGATCTAGGGATCCTACAGCCTAGTATGCACAGAATCCAACTGTCTGCATCTCCTCATCATTGTGTAATCCTAAGGCTAAAATAAACTGCCTCCGGCTCAGGAGCCTCCTAGCTCCACCCAACTAAAACTGTAAACCTCCAGGCATGTCTAAATCATGTATAGCCTCTCCAAACCTGAATGTACTGAAAAACTCTAGAATAAGCTCGTGTACAACGGCCCCCTGATATCAAATAGCCGCTTCCCGGCTAGTGAATAAACTAACTCCCTGAGCATCCCTATGCTCCATAAGCATCCTAGCACTCAACCCATCAGCCATCAAGTCTGACAATCCCCCGAAATCAAATACCTGCACCTTGTGCACCTCCCTCCTGTATATCCTAGCTAATCTTGCCTTAAAATCCGCAATATCAGCATCTGTGTATTGTAACCCCTCGTACCTAAGGTACTGGTGCCTCTGATCACGTGGTGGAAGAGCCATATCTGTAAAATCAACGAGAATAGCACAAAGATTATAGAATCTTAAACATTTTGTTCTGAGGGTGGATACAGCGTATTCATAAACGTATACGCCGTATAGGGATCAATATGGTCAATACGCCGTATAGATGTTAGTCAATACGGCGTATAGGTTTGAAAACTCAGGATCCTACTCAAGTCAATACGCCGTATTCATTTTACTGAATACGTCGTATTGGGGTTTTAAATTTAGGTAAAATTTGGCCAATA
>BQNB010042103.1:0-46343 GCA_026074375.1 Tanacetum coccineum | reverse complement strand
CTATGATCCCTAAAAGTTATAAAATAACGAAAGTCAAACATGTTAGTTAGTTGCTTAAAAAGAAAAGTACAAAAAAATAAGAAAAATGAAAAATACAAAAATATTGGAAGGAATAAGTGTATATATTGAAAAATGGTAAAAAAACGGGGCTTTTCAAAGCTATTGATTCTTTAATTCCCCTTGATGAACACTTAGCTATTTTTAGCTATTTTTCGATATAATTAGTCGATGGGGATTGAGATTCTTAGTTTTCTTAAGTGTTTACTTATGGCATTGCCTGAGGACACGGCAATAGTTTAGTATGGGGGATTTTGGTATGTGTTTAATTACACATACCCTTTGCCTATAAAAACAGACTTAAAAGACTAAAAACATACCAAAAATACATTGTATTTGTGTGTTTTGCATTTATATTGTGCAGAAAACGGATATCAACAAAAAGGACAAAAACAAAGCCAAAACGGACAAAACCGAGCACGGAATAGAAAGAGCGTGAAAAAGTCAAAATCAACAAAGTCAAAGTCAAACCTGAGAATTCAAAGTCAAAGACGGAGCCGAAACTAAATAAATCTTAAATGGGCCAACCCGTACCCATTTAATGGACCAACCCGTACCCATTTAATGGGTCGGGTCAGCCCATTAAGACATCATTTATAAGACATGTAAGCTTATAAGCCTTAAAAACCCTTTAAAAACCCAAAACCCTTTACCCGACCCAAACCATTAAGCCCAAAACCCACATAACACCCGTTAACTTTAAAACCCTTTACATCGTTAGTCCTCAAGGACTAACATTGTTAGTCCAAAAGGACTAACGATGCAACAACCTCACAAAAACAGGGGACTAACACCCGTTAACTCTTTTAAAACAAAACCTAAAACCAAACTTTCCCGCCAATCCCCATTAACACTATTCATCTGTCACTATCCTCACCTCGACATCTCCCCTGTATCCAAACAAACCAAAGTCACACCCCCCTACCCCACTTCCAACTTGGCAATCCTATGAAACCCCATTGGCTTAAGGAATAATGACAAGAAATCAAGGGACAAGATCATTCGGATTGGGCTCTAAGGCAATTCAATGGCTTGGATTTGTTCAAAGAAGCACAAGCAAGGGTTTTGAAGGGTTTTCGCACACAAAGAAAGCACAAAAAGGAAGAAGACAGGAAGACCAAGACTTAGTCTTTTCTATAAATAGGGCCTCATTGTAAGCCTTTGGGCATCTAGTTTTTAAGTTTTTAATTTTCAGCTTATATTAAGTCTTTTAATGTTATTGTAATTTTCTTTTAAATCTTGTACTCTTGTTTTTAAGCTAATGAAAATTTAAGGTTTTATGTTAAATTCTGTTTTTAAGATTAATGCAAGTTATGTTTTAAAATTGTTTGCTAAGCTCTTATAAGCTTTCATTTACTGTCATTTTAAGCTGCTTCACTTAAGCTATATAAACTTTTTTATAGTTTATATAGTTTAAGTCCTCATTTTCACTAAAAATCACTCAAAAGCTCTTTTGGGAAGATAAGCCAGAAATGGAAGGGCTTATTGCTGTCACTAGCTTGTTCTTGAACAAGCTAAAGCTTGTTAGATAAGCTCTTTTGAGCATTGGTTAGCCTTGTTTAAGCAAAGGCATTTGTAAGTTTCATTTTTCACTTTTATAGCTTAATTTACTGTTTGCTTATTTTAGTGCTTATTTCCTGCTTATACTTGCTTATTTATGCTTCTTATTATTGTTAATTGCTTACTTATGCTTTCTTAAAGTTTAAATCTTAGTTGTTCAAGTTTTAAGTTAAGACTGTTAGATTTAGCTCTTAATACTACTTATCTGTTTTGCTTATTCTAAGTGCTTATCTGTGGATGGATTTTGTCTAAAATTGCTTATTGTTCATTGCTTACCATCTGTCTTTAAAGAATCTTGCTCAAATCTTTGCAAACCAAGTTTAAAATGGATTTTATAGTTTTAAAGGAGTGTTTGGGTCAGTGAGCAAAATGGGTCAAAAAGGGGTGTAAACTACTTTGGGTCATTAAGCTCACTTCAACAAGCTCTTTTAAGATATTTTAGTCAGTTTTAAAAGTTTTTAAAGTGAATAATCAAGTTCTAAGATGTTTTATATATGATCCTTGAATCTGTGACTTTGAGAATTTTTCAAACTGATGTTATTTGATCCTTACTTAAAAGATTGTTTTGAGGCTTTGTTTCATGTTTATTTTGAGTCTAGTATGCAGTAGGAAAGAGTCATATAAGTTTTCATTTGTCCATTTTGTTTCAAGTCAAAATCTGTCTAAGTCATTTTAAGTTTTAAAAAGCCCACATTTTAATCTTAAATTTAGATGAGTAAAACTAGGTTTTAGCTTCTAAAAATTTGTGCACAAGCTCTTTGTAGTGAGTAGTTAATCTGTTTCAGCTTACTTTATATGTTGAACTTATTTTAGATAGCTTAATTTAGTCTGTAATATAGCTAGTTGTCTTTTTATAAAAAAACCAAAAATAGTGCAATCTGTGTGAAACAACCTTTTTCATAAGCTTTTTCATAGCTTATTTGATTTTTAAAATGTTTTTTGAGTGATGGTTATTGTAGCTTATTGTATAATCTTTTAAGTGATATAGCCCATTAAGCCATAAGGATCCATCTATTTGCTTAAAAATAAGCTCAAAAGTACCTCTATAAGCTGTTTGGTTAGACAGTTTTAACCCAAAGTGCTTATTTGCTTATTTATGCTTTTTTTCTTGTTAGATTTGCTTAATTCAAGTTTCCAATTGCTTATTATGCTTGTTTAAGTCTGTTTTGTGCTTAATTTTCTTAGTTGTAGCTTATTTGCAAATTTGAGTATTTTGCCTTTTAGTCCTAAGTTAAATCTGTCTTATTGCTTTCCATGTTTTTTCAGCTTATCTAGGTAGCTTAATTTTAGTCATTAGTGCTTATTAGAGTTAGGTCTAAGTCTTTTTCAATTTATTTGCTTTTCTAGTGCTTATTTAGTCTAAAAAAATGCCAACAGTGTAGCTCTTTTTGCTCCTAGTATAAAAAGCCAATCTGTCACTCTTTTTAGCTTATTTCTGTGTTTATTTGTGGTTTGTATAAAAAGTCACTTTTTTGAAATTACTTATTTTCGGTTCCTTAAGCTTTTCCATAAAAAATTTCGCAAAATATAAAACTTTGGGAAATTGTAAAGTCTAGGGTGAGCAAGGCTCGAACCCTGGACCTCACCAACCTCAACCAAAGTTTTACACACACCGCACACAACCACTAGCGCCCTTGGGTCTTTTTCGTTACACTTTGCACAAACTAATCTTTTATACACGTTTTTTCTCTTTTTGCTTATAAGCCATTTTCTGCTTATTTCGTAGCTTATTTGATAAGTTATTTCACCCCTTTTATTTTTCTTAGGTTTAGCATTACTCAAATCACTTTTCCTTAATTTTTCAGATTTTTCCAATATCGTTTAATATTTTTAATTAATTTTTCTTATAAAAACTGTTTTTAATTCATATTAAATTAAATAAAAATCAAAAAAATATAATTCTTTTTTTTTTAATTTTCTTTTATTATTTAGGACTTAGGAAAATTAATTTTGCATTTGTAGGGTTAAATTTGCTCAATTTAGGTTTTTAAAGAACGGGTTTAGGATCCCGTTCTCGTTTTTCGCGTTTTTACATTAATTGCTTTCGTTTCTAGTTTACTTTTACTTGTTTGTGCATTACAATTGTAGAAGTATTCCATAACAATAAAAATCATTGATTCATCAAAAAAGCTATCACGAACGTATCTTGTTTTTTTCATTCACGCCTGTTGGGAAACGATCCTGAGAAGGTTTTTAGATAATTTTGCTTTGGGTTAAAATAAATTTCCTCTTTAAAGCTTGCGGAATACTTATCTCTCTATTATTGATCTTATCTTTATTACGTATTTATATTATTTATACATATATATACTATAAGGGACGAGTCAGGGTGATTAAGAGTGGGCTCCAAGTAATGGATATTCTGTGAATCTGCTATTCGTTCCCCGATATGACGTATTGCCTAATTGTGGATATGTCTTATTCATCATCAGGTTATAGATTTCCTTTTTCTCTTTTCGTGGCCTTTTGATCAACTAAATCGGAGTCCATGTGAAGGAGTTATGACCAAAATAGTGAAGCATCCTTAACGGTAATCATGGAAACTTTGAGATCATCTTCATTTAGCTTAGTGTCTTCACTTGGTTTTCTTCTCTGAACGTAAACGATGTATCACCATTAACTGGATACGCCATATAATTACGTGTGCGTAACAACCACATATTACTATATCTTGACAAGCCAACGTTGACCCTTGCGTTCAATACACCGTATTGGGATTTTAGGTCGATATGGGTATGCCTTTGATACAATGGGTCAACTATTCATTTAGGGTTTTTATATGTCGTATCCATAAAGTGGGATACAACATATTCTCTTGATTACGAGATCTCTTTTGGCATATTGGTAGCAGTTTAAAACAGAGTATCACTAGATGTGGATACGTCGTATCGTTCCTCTTAGGCAGAATACAAAAATTCTTCGTTATTGCTTCAAAATGCATCACTTTCCATGTCTTTTCCAAAATTGCTCCATAAAACCTAATATTTATAAGTAAACAATTAAGTATCAATATCTGAATATAATTATAGCATATGAGCAATATAATAGGAATAAACTATATATAAAAAAGTGTGCTTATTTGACGTTATCATGTATGATGTCTTCGTCTTTGTGTGAATGAGAATAGGTAGTTTGATATTTATCTAAAGGTGGGTAGAAAGTTACGGGAGTTAGTATCGCGTTTGTAACTGCATCCTAGACTTAGTCCAATTCTTTTAAATTTAAAACTTTTATCACTTACCCACTATCTCAATTCAATCTTTCCACTAATAACCCTTCTAAACTTATATCTTTAACTTAGCTAAATTTAGTCATAGTGCAATAATAATGCTACAGAAAAGTATAAAAAAATGAGTGTTAGGGCCCGTTTGGTTCGCGGAATCTTAAGGATTCTGATAGAATTAGAATCTAATTTCATTTCATAACGTGTTTGGTTGGCAGATTCAACGAATTCGGAATCTGAATTCCATTCTTTAATGTGTTTGGTTGGCAAATGGAATGGAATGAAATTCCTTCAAAATCCCATATATATGGAATTCAACATTCCATGGCAAAATGAGAGGATTGTTTACAATTCCATGGAATTCAGATTACTCTTATCATTGTTGTTTTATTATTATTAGTATTATTATATTATTATTATTATTTTATATTTAATAATTATTATTTATTTAAATCTAAATATAATTTAAATTTTTATAGCTTACTTTTTATTTTGTACCTTAATAAAATTATAAAATATAAAAAAATAATGTTTATTAAAATAACATTAAATATAATAGTTCATATATAATTTATATAATATATATATATATATATATATATTATATATATTATATATATATAGATTTATAATTAAAAATTACAATTACATATCTATATAAAAACATATTTATTTAATATATTAGTTTTATTTATTATTTAAAAAATTTTATTATTATTATTTTATAAGTCATTTATTTATTAAAATAAGTATATAATTTATTAATTTTAAACTTAAAATTAAAATTTTATATATTTTGATATTATTTTGTTTTTCTCTCATGTCATTTTCTTCCTAACCACAGTAATGCGCTGTTTTTGCCATATTTATAATTCTTCGGATTTCAATTTCATAAGGTTTCAATTTCTAACATTCCAATTCCTTCACATTTCAATTACTTAAATCAGTTTCCAATGCCGTCCAAAAACATTCTAGCGTACCAAACGAGCCCTTACTGTCTTTGATCATCTTTCCTGGACAGACCCTGATGATGCGGGGAATGGATTGCAAGAGTATGGAATGTTTTTCTAAGGTTATTGTGCGCTTGAATTCATACAAGATTTTAGCTTTGATCGTTGGTTGTCAGGTTGATGGTGTTTGGGGAGACAATTGGAGTTGTTGGCTTGATGTTCTCGTGGTAGGGTTGTTAAGTGGGCCTCCATCCACTTTATTTATTGATTGGTATCTCTCTTTATCTTCTAGAAGGCATGATAGTATGGTCATGGATGGTGGATCTCTTCAAGATATTCAAGGTTATACCCTCTCCAATATTATTCATAGTAACAATTCATCTTTCGGATTATGATCGTGGAATATAGATCATTTACTGGAATTCTTGGATTTCACGTAAGGTGAATGTTTGTGTTTGAAGAGCGTATCTTAACAAATGCCCTAACTTATAGAATTCGTGGTTTCCATATGGTCTCTGCGTTGTGCCCTTTCTGTGACTCTTCCTCGGAGGAGTTGGATCATATTCTGAATAAACCACCAAAGGTTATCACTAACTTTGGGGAAGTTGTGAATTGGTGGAGCAATTGAATATCCCAATTTCTTTTCCTTCTTTTTGTGTGTTAGATATAGCCCAAAGGAGGATCAACAATAATGGATGTGCCCATACACATTTGGTTGCGCATGGGCCGTTAAAAATTAGAGAAACAAGGTGGTAAATGCCCATACACATTTGGTTGCGCATATTAAAGATGAAGACATCTTCCCTTTGATTCAACGATTTACAAAAACTTGGTTATTAGCTCGCTTTTATTCGAAGCCCGCAAACTCTGAGTCTGTTGGATTTCGAGACTACTTTGATCTCTCTGTGTAATTTTTTTTTAATTTGTAATTCGTAATTGTTTCCTTTTGTGTTGCTTGGTTTTGGTTTTGTTGGGTGCTCTGTTTTGCAACCTTGCTTTTGTTCTTTTGTTTCCCGTGGTTCTTGTTTTGTTGCTTCTTTCTATGGAGGGCATTGTATTTATATTTTATACTATATATATATATATATATATATATATATATATATATATATATACAGAATCTCAGCCTTTCAAAATTAAGTTTAAATTTTAGAAAATACCGAGATATAACCTATTAATCGCAACACCAAAATTGGTGCAAAGTTTCTTAAATAGTTGTGTAATAACAAAAGTCTTTTATATAAATACGAATATACAATAGTTACGGATGTGTCTTTTCTAACATATTCTTATGATGAAAAAATTAGTCAATAAAAGATGATCTATTTTTGAAACGTGAACAAAAATTCAGTTTATTGGAAAGTTGAAAGTACAACTAATGAAAACAAATGTCAACTTTGATAAATTTTGTGGGAAAAATTTTGATAAATAAAAAAAGATATAAAATTATAGGTGTTAAATTTGTGAAAACAAAAACTAAAAAAAATATAGGGTAATTAATAAAACTTTAGTGGTTGTATTTTAAATAAATTACATGAAGTTAAGTGTAAACTTATAAATTTCTTTTTTTATTAGTTTTAAAAATAAAGCAAATACTCCTTATACTTGATACCTCTAAAAACTTATTTTTAAAATACTAGTATTTATGTTGGTTTTAAAAATAAATGTTACGGGACGAGATTTAAATTTCCAACTATGGAAAGCACGAGTTTTTGTGTATGTTAACAAATACAGGAAGTTGTACGTATACAAAAAAATTTGTTTTTCCTCTTTTCTGTATTTTAAGTATGATTATACGACCTCTTTTTTTTACTATCTCTCGTTAATAAAGACTCGTGCTAACTTTTCTTTTTTTTTAAGTTTAAACCACATGTGTCTCAAGTTTAAATATTAAATACGAATATTTTATTATTTTAAAGAGAATATAAAATATCAAACGTAAAAACGTCGTCTCTGAGATAGGAAAATAAATATACGCGATTTACTTATATAAAACGAACTCTCAAATATATTCCTATTAAAGTTTATATTTTCATATATCCGAAATATCATTTTTAAATTTTTTAGATTTTTGAACGTCACCACACGTCTTTATGGTGCTATTATCTTAAACTAAATATTGTGTACAACATGATGTCGTTGTAAATTTAAAACCCTACAATCATTCAACCTCAACACTCAGGTAAGTTTAATCATAGTTAAATTTTCTTATCAAGTACTTAAAATCTTTTCAAAATATTAGATAATCGATATAATAGATTATGGTAATGTTTATGTAAAAACCCGTGCATAAATATTGGGGTATTTATATCAAGTTACAATATATTATAATACAAGAGCAAATATTATTTGTATAGTATTACAAAGAAATTTTAAAATACATTTGATTTATTTGTAAATCTCGTGTGTGCACAAAATTTATAACTAGTTAGATCAAATATGATATTACGATGTGTTGGTTAGAGAAAATGTTGTGCATTGAAACATCAATTTAACGTTTGGGTGTATACATTTGAGATGTGTTGTAATGATTCTATTTATACCATTTAAATTTAAATGTTTGGATGTTTACAATTTGAGATGTTTAATTAACCCCCTCTACTTAAAAGTAACGAATTAATCTTGACCGGAGTAGTAATATTTTAATGCGTACATTACATAAATGGCCCGCTGGGATTCGTGATGTCTTGCAGTGAACTTTATTATTTTTTTTTTCCAAAATGACCCACTAAATCGCTACTCATTTGTAGCGATTTCCTCAAAGTACACGTGTCATCACGAGATGCAAAGTATCGATTTAAAAAAAAAAACGATAAAAAAGAAAAAATTATCATGATCGCGCCTCCCATGTAGTGATTTTGGTTTTTTTTTTCTTTTTTTTTTACAAAAACAACCCTAAACTTTTTAATAATTACAACTTTTTTATATAACAAACTTTATTCGTCAAATATTTAACAAGTATCTAGCGCATTCGTTATTTAAAATAATACCGTTGCGAAGAGCTCTAAATTACGAACAAAACGAGCCCAATATTGATATGCTTTTGACGTACGTACGATTTTATAAAAAATGTTAAAGTTTGATATATATAATTTATATGTTTGCATTTTTACAAAAACAACCCTAAACTTTTTAATATTTACAATTTTTTATATATACAAACTTTTTTCGTCAAAAATATTTATCAAGTATCTAGCGCATTCGTATATTTATAAAAATACCGTTGCGAAGAGCTCTTAATACGAACATAAAACGAGCATAATTTTGATATGCTTTGCCTACGTCGTTTTATAAAAAATGTTATATATTTGATAATTTATAATTTATATGTTTGCAATTTTTTAAAAACACACTTAAATTTTAATTTTTACAACCTTTTTTATATATAGTAACTTTATTCGTTTCAATTTTTACAAAATTAGATAACGCAATTTCGTTATTAAAAAACCCTAGGTGTTAGGCACATATCTTACTTTTTATTTTTCGTTTTTTATTAATGAATGCGCTAGATATTTGTTAAATATTTGACGAATAAAGTTTGTTATATAAAAAAGTTGTAAATTGTAAATATTAAAAAGTTTAGGGTTGTTTTTGTAAAATGCAAACATATATATTTATATATCAAACTTTAACATTTTTTATAAAAATCGTACGTACGTCAAAAGCATATCAATATTGGGCTCGTTTTGTTCGTAATTTAGAGCTCTTAGCAAACGGTATTTTTTTAATATACGGGATATGCGCTAGAATATTTGTTAAATATTTGACGTATAAAGTATTGTTATATAAATAACGTTCTGTAAATATTAAAAGTTTTAGGTTGTTTTTGAAAATGCAAACTTTATAAATTTTATTTTTATACAATCTTTAACTGTTTTATAAAATCTTACGTTCGTCAAAAAAAGCAATCATTATTGGGCTAGTTTGGTTGTAACTTTGAACTTTTCGCACGGTGTATTTTTTTTAATAACGAATGCGCTAGATACTTGTTAAATATTTGACGAATAAAGTTTGCTATATAAAAAAGTTGTAAATATTAAAAAGTTTAGGGTTGTTTTTGTAAAAAAAAACATAAATCACTACATGGGAGGCGCGATCATGATATATATTTTTTTATTTTTTTTGTAAAATCGATACTTTGTATCTCGTGATGACACGTGTACTTTGTGGAAATCGCTACAAATGAATAGCGATTTAGTGGGTCATTTAAAAAAAAAAGTTCACTGCAGGACACCACAAATCCCAACAGGCCATTTATGTAATTTTCGCATATATAATTGGCAACTTTCAGATTGTGTTTTTAACAAAATGATTATTATATAAATTTTATGAAATCTATACTACATTATAAAGCATTTGAGACACTTTTATATTTAGAAAGTCTGAAAATTCAGACTTTTTTCTTTCTTTTTATGAAAAATATTTCTTTTTAACAACAAACACATCCATCTCATTTAGTGGCAACAACCATTTGTAACAACTTTTTGTTATATACTTATAAGCAATCTTCACCATCCATCTCATTTTAGAGAAACACATCTTCATGTGTCACTTTTTAATTAAAAAATCATTTTTATTTTTAAATTGAAATATCTTTTTATCTTAATTTATTTTTTTATGATTTAATTTCATCATATTTTTTAAAATTTTGTGCTCTTTAGTTCAACATTCATTTTGATATTTTTTGAATTTTTTTTAATGCCGAAAAACGCGGCTTATTGGCCCGCGGGTAAGATGCTAGTAATATAAAAGGTTTTGTGTTCAATGATTGTATCTCATGTTAACGAATGCTTATATAGTGTTAAGGCATTACAGTTTTGGACCTACCTATATAGCAGTTACACGTTTGTCCTTTAAGGACTAACGGTTGCCCCAAGACTTAAACAGAACAAGGATCCATCGATGCAACAGAGTGGGAACAAAACTGACTTTTCCCTTAACCCCCACACCAGGTCAACAATCTTTTAGACTACCCCCCTTAATTCCAGCACAATCACCCTAACCACCGTTCCATTCATCTTCTACTTAAACACAACTATCCTTAATAATAAAACTTACACCTAAACCAATATTCCCATCTTAAACCCTTAACCATTTAACCCTAACCCCAAACCAAAAAATAGGTTAAAAATATCATTCCGCAAAAAACCACATGATCACACCCAATGTGCCCTGTTTCCCCATCACTCTCATCAAACACCTTCCCCAAAACCCCCATAACCCCAAATCCTCACAATCAGCAAAGGATGCACCTGGCAATCCGGAGAGTTTTCATTGGGATATGAAGAGAATGAAGATCAAAAGAATGGAGGGATTTGATTGAAAGGTCTTAGGGAGCACTCACTAAAATTGATGGCTAGGATTGCTTTTGGTGCTCACTCACATAGAAAAACCACCAAATCATATCTCGTACACAGAAACATTGAAGGAAGACCCCAAGACTTAGTTTTTTTAGTTAAATAGGCCTTATTGTAAGCCAAGGGCATATTGTTTTGAGTTTTTAATTTTCAGCTTATCTTAAAGTCTTTTTATATGTTATTGTAATTTTCTTTTAAATCTTGTAATCTTGTCTTTTAAGTCTAATGGAAAATGTAAGGTTTTATGTTAAAAGTATGGTTTTTAAGATTAAGGCAAGTATGTTTTATAATTGTTGCTAAGCTATGTTTATAACCTTTCGTTTACTGTAATTTAAGCGACTTCACTTAAGCTATATTAAACTTTTCTACGTTTATATAGTTTAAGTCTAATTTTCATATAAACAAATCATTCAAAATCTATTTTGGGAGATTAACCAGTAGGGGAAGGGCTTATTGCTGTCACACTAGCTTGTTCTGTGTAAAAGCTAAAGCTTGTTAGATAAGCTCTTTTGAGCATTGGTTAGCCTTGTTTAAGCAAAGGCTTTTGTAAGTTTCATTTTTCACTTTTATAGCTTAATTTACAGTTTGCTTATTTTATTGGATTTATTTCCTGCCTATGATTACTTGCTTTATTTATGCTTTATTATTGTTAAGTGCTTCGTATTCTTTCTTAAAGTTCTAAATCTTAGATGTTATGTTTTAAGTTTAAGACTGTTAGTATTTAGACTATTAACACTCGACTTATCTGTCTTTGCTTTATTCTAAAGAGCTTATCTGTGGATGGATTTTGTCTAAAACTGCTTAGTGTTCATTGCTTACCATCTGTCGTTAAAGAATATTGCTCAAATCTTTGCAAACCAAGTTTAAAATGGATTTTATAGTTTTAAAGGAGTGTTTGGGTCAGTGAGCAAAATGGGTCAAAAAGGGGTGTAAACTACTTTGGGTTATTAAGCTCACTTCAACAAGCTCTTTTAAGATATTTTAGTCAGTTTTAAAAGTTTTTAAAGTGAATAATCAAGTTCTAAGATGTTTTATATATGATCCTTGAATCTGTGACTTTGCGAATTTTTCAAACGGATGTTATTTGATCCTTACTTAAAAGATTGTTTTGAGGCTTTGTTTAATGTTCATTTAGAGTCAAAATGCAGTAGGAAAGAGTTATATAAGTTTTCATTTGTCCATTTTGTTTCAAGTTAAAATCTGTCTAAGTCATTTTAAGTTTTAAAAAGCCCACATTTCAATCTTAAATTTAGATAAGTTAAGGTAGGTTTTAGCTTTTGAAATTTCTTGCATAAGCTCTTTAGTTATAGGTCTTTGTCTGTTTTAGCTTAATTTGTAGTTTAGGGCTTATTTGATTAGCTTAAAATAGGCTGCATTGCCATTTTGTCTTTTCATAAAACCAAAAATCAGCATTATCACTGAGTGTCACAAGCTTTTTCTTAGCATTGTTCAGTAGACTTATTTGAGTTTCAAAACTTCTTTCTCTCTTTGCTGATTTGATAGCTTTTTGGACAAGCTTTTACTGTGGTATAGCCCATTAGCCAATTAGGAATCCACTAACGAGCTTAAAATAAGCTTAAGAAGTGCCTGTGGACTGTTTAGTCAAAAACTTTTTGCCAAATACCTGATTATTTGCTTATTTAAGCTTATTGGCTTATTGGATGTGCCTTATTTAAGTTTAGTCCTGCTTATTAGGTTATTTTTAAGCCCTTTTAGTTAACTTAGGATAGAGCTTATTTGAGCTTAATGGCACTTTTAGCTTAGAATTTTAAGTATAAAAGCCTTCCAAGTGATTCTGTCATTTTAAGCTTAGTTTAGCTCCTTCTGTTATCTTATTTTTGTTCTTAAATGATCATTAGATATAGCTCTTTATCTGTTTAAGCTTATTTTCCCTTTTTTATTTGCTTATTGTGTTTAAAAAGCTAAACAGTTTAACCTTTTAGCCTTTTAAGATTTTAAGCCAATATGTCACTCTTTTAAGAGCTTATTCCGTGCTTATTTGTGGTTTGTATAAAAAATTCATTTTCAAAAGTTGCTTATTTTTAGGTCCTTTAACTTTTTCAAAAAGAAATTTTCAAAAATAAAAAAAAGGGAGTAGGGAAGTCAGGGGTGAGCAAAAGCTAGATACCCTGACTACTACCAAATCTACCAACATTTTTAAACACCCACACAACACCACTTGCATTTTGGTTCTTTTCGTTTGGTTTGCACACATTATTATGGTATCACTGTTTTAGCTTTTTAAGACATATGCCATTTTCGGCTGCATTATATACTGCTTATTTTAGTATAAGCGGTTAACATCATTTTAACTTTTTCATTGAACCTAGCTCACTTGTAGACTTTTTTGTAATTTTTCATAATTTTTATATATAGTGTTTTAGTATTTTTAATTCATTTTTCTTATTAATATGGTTTTTTAATTCTTAAAAAATTTTTTATAATGTCTAATAAAATATAGATTCCTTTTTTAGAATATTTATCTTTGTTAAATCTTGTGGACTTAGGAAAAATTAATTTTGAAATTCGTGGCGTTAAAATTTAGATTTTAGTTTTTTAAGAATGGGATTAGAATCCGTTCTCGTTTTTAGTGTTTTACATTAATTTTCTTTCGTTTAGAGGGTTTCTTTTAATTGTTGTGCATTTTAAATTGATAGAAATAGAAATCCCAAAACAAAAAAATCATTGAATAATTCAAAAACGCGAGCTCGAACGTATTCTTCGATTTTCAATTCAACGCCTCGTTGCGGAACACTACCTGAGGAAGAGGTATTTTTAGAAATTTGCTTTTGGTTAAAAGTAATTTACATCTTTTAAACGCCTTGAGGAATACCTATCCTCTATTATTGATATTATCTTTATTACGTATTTATATTTATTTATAAATATTAATATCACTAAAAGGGACGAGTAAGGGTGATTAATGAGTGGGATTCAAAGTAATGGATATTCTCGTGAATCTGCTATTCGTTCCCCCGATTTATAAGTATTGCCCAATTTGTGGATATGTTTCCTTTTTTCTTTCGTGGGCCTTTTGATCAACCTAATCGGTAGTCCAGGTGAAGGAGTTATGTCAAAAATAGTGAAGCATCCTTAACGGTTTTAATGGGAAATTTGAGATCAATCTTAATTTTGCTTAGTGTCTATCACTTGGTTTTCTTCTCTTTGAACGTAAAGATGTTATCACATTAACTGGATAACGCCATATATTTTCGTGTGCGTAACAACCACATATTAATATTATCTTGATCAAGCAATACGTTGACCATGCCTTCAATACACGTATTGGCGTTTTTGGGTCGTTATGGGTAGGCCCTTTGATACATGGTCATCTATTCATTTAGGGTTTTTCTATCATGTACGTATCCTTTAAAGTGGTTACATACAATTTTCCTTGATTACGAGATCTCTTTTGGTTATTGGTAGCAGTTTAAAACAGAGTATCACTAGATGTGGATACGTCGTATCGTTCCTCTTAGGCAGAATACAAAAATTCTTCGTTTATGGCTTAAATGAATTCACTTTACATTGTACTTTCGCAAAAATTGACTCTCTAACCTAATATTTATAAGTAATCAATTAAGTATCAATATTGGTATTTAATGGTTAATTGGCATTAAATGTTCCCTGTTGGTCTGTCGGTTTAACTGAAAAAATGGTCCCTATACTTTTTTTTTTCCGGAGGGATCCTGGTACGCCAACGTTTTCACCCGTATCGGGTTTAGTCCCTTGACCAACATTTTCCGTTTGTTTGACCGTTAATTGTTGGTTTAGTTGGTATAAATGACATAAATACCCTCGTGCTTGTCTGAAATTATCATGTGGTTTCTTGTGTTCAGAAAATGGTCCCTGTAACAGTTAATTTCGAGAAATTTTTTTAAAAAAATTCGAATTTTTTTACATAAATTTAAAACATTTCGAGAATTTTTTTTTTTAAAAAATTCGAATTTTTTTTAAAACATTTCGAGAAATTTTTTTTTTAAACATTTAAAAAAAAAAATTTACCGAAAATTTTAAATATTCTTACATAAATTTAAAAAAAAAATTTCGAGAAATTTTTTTTTTAAAAAATTCGAATTTTTTTACATAAAATTTAAAAACAATTCGAGAAATTTTTTAAAAACATTTCAATATATTTTTTACCGAAATTTTAAAATTACTTACATAATTTAAAAAAAAAAAAATTTCGAGACAAGTTTTTTTAAAAAAATTCGAATTCTTTTTTAAACATTTCAAAATAAATTTTTAACCGTAAAATTTTAATTTTCTACATATATTTTTTAAAAAAAAAATTTCGTGAAATTTTTTTTAAAATAATTCGAATTTTTTTACATAAATTTAAAACATTTCGAGAAATTTTTTTAAAAAAAAAATCGATTTTTTTTTAAAACATTTCGAGAAATTTTTTTTAAACTTTTCAAAAAAAAAATTTTACGGAAAATATTTAATTTTTCTTACATAAATTTAAAAAAAAAAATTTCGAGAAATTTTTTTAAAAAAATACGAAACTTTTATTTACACTTAAATTGATAAAACATTTCGAGAAATTTTTTAAAAAAAAATACAATTTCGAATTTTTTAAATAAAAACATTTCGAGTAATTGTTTTTAAAAACATGTCAAAAAAATTTTTATCGTAAATTTTAATATTTACATACAATTTTAAAAAAAATTATACACACATGAATTTGGAAAGTTGAAAAAAATATTTTAAAAAATTGGATGGACTAATATATGTGATATCACAATAAACCACAGGGACCTATTTTTACTGTTATATTGGTTTATGTAATTAATTATGAAAAGACAAAAATACACAAGAAAGTTAACGGTCAATGACGAAATGTTTGCGTCAAGGGACTAAACCGAATACGGGGTGAAAATCGATTGGGAAGGATACAGGGGGAAAAAACAAGTTTAGGGAGCCTTTTTTTTCGTTTTAAACCCGACAGACCACAAGGGGTCCTCTTTTATGCAATTAAACTCGAATATAATTAAGCTTATGAGCCAATATAATAAGGAATACCAAACTAAATATATATAAGTTGTGCTTATTTTGACGTTATCATGTATGATGTCTTCGTCTTTGTCGTGAATGAGAGAATATGGGTAGTTTGATATTTATCTAAGGTGTGGGTACGCGCGGGCTCGCGCTACTTATAGTTACGGGTGGGTTAGATCGCGTTTGTAACTGCATCCATAGACTTGGTCCAATTCTTTTAAAATTTAAAACTTTTATCACTTACCCTATCTCACAATTAAATCTTTTTCCACTAATAACCCTTCCTAATACTTATATCTTTACTTAGCTAAATTAGTCTAGTAGCAATAATAATGGCTACAGTAAAAGTATAAAAAATGAGTGTTAGGGCCCGTTTTGGTTCGCAGAATCTATAGGATTCTGATAGAATTGGAATCTGATTCCATTCTATAACGTGTTTGGTTGGCAGATTTAAGGAATTCGAAATCTGAATTCCATTCCTTAATGTGTTTGGTTGGCAAATGGAATGGAATGAAATTTCTTCAAAATCCCATATATATGGAAATTCCAAACCATTGGCAAATGATGGGAATTGTTTACAATTTATGGAATTCATTTACTCTTTATCATTGTTGTTTTATTATTATTATTATTATTATTATTATTATTATTATTATTATTATTATTATTATTATTATTATTATTTTATATTTAATAATTATTATTTATTTAAATCTAAATATAATTTAAATTTTTATAGCTTACTTTTTATTTTGTTCCTTAATAAAATTATAAAAAAATATTTTATAAAAAATAATGTTTATTAAAAAAATATTAAATATAATAGTTTATATATATATATATATATATATATATATATATATATATATATAATTTAAAAAATACAATTACATATTATATAAAAACACTATTTATTTAATATATTAGTTTATACAATATTATTTAAAAATTTATTATTATTATTTTATAAGTAATTTATTTATTAAATAATATATAATTTTAATTTTAACACTAAAATTAAAAAATTTATATATTTTTATATTATTTGTTTTTTCTCATTTCATTTTCTTCCAACCACATGCGCTAGTTTTTGCAAATTTCAATTCCTTCAGATTTCAAATCCTAAGGTTTTCAATTTCTAACATTCCATTCCTTCACATTCCAATTCCTTAAACAGATTCCAATTCCGTCAAAAACATTCTGCGAACCAAACGAGCCCTTACAGTCTTTGCACCTCTTCCTGGACAGACCCTGATGCGGGAATGGATTCAAGCGTATGGATGTTTTTCTAAGGTTATTTGCGCTTGAATCTCAACAAGATTGTTAAGCTTTTGATCGTTGGTGTCAGGTTGATGGTGTTTGGGGAGACAATTGGAGTTGGTGGCTTGATGTCTCGTGGTAGGGTTGTAAGTGGCCTATCCACTCTTATGTATTTGATTGGTCATCTCTCTTTATCTTCTAGAAGCATGATAGATGGTCATGGATGTGTGAGATCTTCAAGCTCTTCAAGGTTAATACCCTCTCCAATATTATTCAAAGCCATTCATTTTCGGATTATGATCTTGGTAAAGATCATTTATGGAATTCTTGGATTTCACGTAAGGTGAATGTTTGTGTTTGAAGAGCGTATCTTAACAAATGCCCTAACTTATAGAATTCGTGGTTTCCATATGGTCTCTGCGTTGTGCCCTTTCTGTGACTCTTCCTCGGAAGAGTTGGATCATATATGAATCAAACCCCCCAAAGTTATCCTAACTTTGAGGAAGTTGTAGAATTGGTGGAGCCTTGACTCTCCAATTTCTTTTCCTTCTTTTTGTGTGTTAGATATAGCCCAAAGGAGGATCAACAATAATGGATGTGCTCGTGTCAATAAAGTCTTGAAGGGGGTTTTCAAATGTGCGTTATGGGCCGTTAAAAATTAGAGAAACAAGGTGGTAAATGCCCATACACATTTGGTTGCGCATATTAAAGATGAAGACATCTTCCCTTTGATTCAACGCATTACAAAAACTTGGATCTTAGCTCGCTATTATTCGAAGCCCGCAAACTAGAGTTGTTGGATTTCGAGACTATTTGATCTCTCTGTGTAATTTTTTTTAATTTGTAATTTGTTTTCCTTTTTGTGTTGCTTGGTTTCTTGTTTTGTTGGGTGCTCTGTTTTTGCAACCCTTGCTTTTTGTTCTTTTGTTTCCGTGGTTTTGTTTTGTTGCTTCTTTCTTGGAGCATTGTATATATATATATATATACAGAATCTCAGCCTTTCAAAATTAAGTTTAAATTTTAGAAAATACCGAGATATAACCTATTAAGCGCAACACCAAAATTGGTGCAAAGTTTCTTAAATAGTTGTGTAATAACAAAAGTCTTTTATAAAAATAGAATTACAATATTTCGGATGTGTTTTTCGAAAATAATCTTATTGAGAAAAAAATTACGTCAATCAAGTTGCTCTATTTTGACACGTGACAAAATTCAGTTTATTGGACAGTTGAAAGTCAAAATTGAAAAAATGGTCAAACTTTGATAAATTTGGTGGAAAATTTTGATAAATAAAAAAAGATATAAAATTATAGGTGTTAAATTTGTGAAAACAAAAACTAAAAAAAATATAGGGTAATTAATAAAACTTTAGTGGTTGTATTTTAAATAAATTACATGAAGTTAAGTGTAAACTTATAAATTTCTTTTTTTATTAGTTTTAAAAAATAAACAAATACTCCTTATACTTGATACCCTCTAAAACTATTTTTAAAATACAAGATATATGTTGTTTTAAAAATACATGTATACGGACGAGATTATAAATATCCAAATGAAAGCACGAGTTATTGTGTATGTAAACAAATACACGAAGTTGTACGTATACAAAAAACTCATGTTATTCCTCTTTATGAATTTAAGTAAGGATATCCGACTTTTTTTTTACTATCTACGTTCAATAAAGACTCATGCTATTTCTATTTATAAGTTTAACCCATGTGTACACAAGTTTAAATATTAAATACGACTAAATTATTATTAAAGAGAATATAAATATCAAACGTAAACACGTGTCACTGAGATAGGAAAATAAATATACGCGATTATACTTATAACAACGACTCAAATAATTCCTATTAAAGTTTATATACATATATCCGAAATAACATTTTTAAATTTTTTAGATTTGAACGTCACCAACGGTCATTATGTGCTATTATATTAACTAACATATTGTGTACAACATGATGTCGTTAAATTTAAACCACAACATCAACCTCAACACTCATGTAAGTTAAACATAGTTAAATTTTTTATCAAACTAAAATCTTTACAAAATATTAGTAATCGATACTAATAGATAATGGTAAAGTTTATGTAAAAACCCGTGCATAAATATTAGGGGTATTTATATCACAGTTACAAAATATTAAATACGAGCAAATATATATTTGTATAGTAAACAAAAATTTTAAAATACATTTGATTTATTTGTAAATCTCGTGTGTGCACAAAATTTATAACTAGTTAGATCAAATATGATATTACGATGTGTTGGTTAGAGAAAATGTTGTGCATTGAAACATCAATTTAACGTTTGGGTGTATACATTTGAGATGTGTAAATTTAAACATTAAATTTAATATTTGGATGTATACATTTGAGATGTTTAATTAACTTACTTAAAAGTACCGATAATCTATACCGGAGTAATATATAATGCGAAAATTACATAAATGGCCCGTTGGGATTCGTGATGTCTTGCAGTGAACTTTATTATTATTTTTTTCAAAATGACCCACTAAATCGCTACTCATTTGTAGCGATTTCCTCAAAGTACACATGTCATCACGAGATGCAAAGTATCGATTTTTTACAAAAAAAAGAAAAAAAAAGAAAAAATTATCATGATCGCGCCTCCCATGTAGTGATTTTGGTTTTTTTTTCTTTTTTTTTTACAAAAACAACCCTAAACTTTTTAATAATTACAACTTTTTTATATAACAAACTTTATTCGTCAAATATTTAACAAGTATCTAGCGCATTCGTTATTAAAAAAAATACCGTTGCGAAGAGCTCTAAATTACGAACAAAACGAGCCCAATATTGATATGCTTTTGACGTACGTACGATTAGAAAAAATTTAAAGTGAGTAAATATAATTTATATGTTTGCATTTTTTCAAAAACAACCCTAAACTTTTTAATATTTACAATTTTTTTATATAACAAACTTTATTCGTCAAATATTTAACAAGTATCTAGCGCATTCGTTATTTAAAAAAATACCGTTGCGAAGAGCTCTAAATTACGAACAAAACGAGCCCAATATTGATATGCTTTTGACGTACGTACGATTTTATAAAAAATGTTAAAGTTTGATATATATAATTTATATGTTTGCATTTTTACAAAAACAATCCTAAAATTTTAATTTTTACAACTTTTTTATATATAGAAACTTTATTCGTCAATATTTAACAAATATATAACGCATTCGTTATTAAAAAACCCCTAGGTTTTAGGCACATTTTACTTTTTCTTTTTCTTTTTTTAATAATGAATGCGCTAGATATTTGTTAAATATTTGACGAATAAAGTTTGTTATATAAAAAAGTTGTAAATTGTAAATATTAAAAAGTTTAGGGTTGTTTTTGTAAAAATGCAAACATATATATTTATTTATCAAACTTTAACATTTTTTATAAAATCGTACGTACGTCAAAAGCATATAAAAAAAAAAATATTGGGCCTGCGTTTGTTCGTAATTTAGAGCTCTCGCCAACGGTATTTTTTTAATAACGATCGCTAGATATTTGTTAAATATTTGACGAATAAAGTTTGTTATATAAAAAAGTTGTAAATATTAAAAAGTTTAGGGTTGTTTTTGTAAAAATGCAAACATATAAATTATATATATCAAACTTTAACATGTTTTATAAAATCTTACGTACGTCAAAAGCATATCAATATTGGGCTCGTTTTGTTCGTAATTTAGAACTCTTCGCAACGGTATTTTTTTTAATAACGAATGCGCTAGATACTTGTTAAATATTTGACGAATAAAGTTTGCTATATAAAAAAGTTGTAAATATTAAAAAGTTTAGGGTTGTTTTTGTAAAAAAAAAACATAAATCACTACATGGGAGGCGCGATCATGATATTTTTTTTGTTTTTTTTTGTAAAATCGATACTTTGCATCTCGTGATGACACGTGTACTTTGAGGAAATCGCTACAAATGAATAGCGATTTAGTGGGTCATTTTGAAAAGAAAAAAAAAATTCACTACAGGACACCACGAATCCCAACAGGCCATTTATGTAATTTTCGCATATATAATTGGCAACTTTCAGATTGTGTTTTTAACAAAATGATTATTATATAAATTTTATGAAATCTATACTACATTATAAAGCATTTGGGACACTTTTATATTTAGAAAGTCTGAAAATTCAGACTTTTTTCTTTCTTTTTATGAAAAATATTTCTTTTTAACAACAAACACATCCATCTCATTTTATGCAACAACCATTTGTAACAACTTTTTGTTATATACTTATAAGCAATCTTCACCATCCATCTCATTTTAGAGAAACACATCTTCATGTGTCACTTTTTAATTAAAAAATCATTTTTATTTTTAAATTGAAATATCTTTTTATCTTAATTTATTTTTTTATGATTTAATTTCATCATATTTTTTAAAATTTTGTGCTCTTTAGTTCAACATCCATTTTGATATATTTTTATGAATTTTTTTTAATGCCCGAAACCGCTGCTTTGCGCGGGTAAGATGCTAGTAATACTAAAAGGTTTGTGTCTCAATGATAGTATCTCATGTTAACGAACTGCTTATAAAGCTGTTAAGTCATTACAGTTTTGGACCTTATAGCAGTTACACCGTTAGTCCTTTAAGGACTAACGGTGCCAAGACTTAACAGAAAAGGACCAACGATGCAACAAGAGGGAACAAACCTGCCTTTTCCCTAAACCCCAACCCAGGTCAAACAATCATTATATAACTAACCCCCCTTAATTCCCGCACAATCACCCTCACCACCGTTCATCATCTTCTTCCTTAAACACACTTATCCTTAATATTAAAACCTTAACCCAAAACCAAATCCCATTAAACCCTTAACCATTTAACCCTCACCCCAAACAAAACAAGATAAAAAATCTCATTCCCGCCAAAACCCAATGACACACCCATGTGCCCTGTTTCCCCATCACTCTCATAAACCCTTCCCCAAAACCCCATAACCCCACACCTCACAAACAGCCAAGGATGCCACCTTGGCAATCCTGAGAGTTTTCATTGGATGAAGAGAATGAAGACAAAGAATGGAGGGCTATAATGAAAGGACTTAGGGAGCACTCAAATTGGATGGCTAGGATTGCTTTTGGAGCTCACTCACATAAGAAAAACACCACTCATATCTCTTACACAAGAAACATAGAAGGAAGACCCCCAAGACTTAGTTTTTTTAGTATAAATATGCCTCATTGTAAGCCTAAGGGCATCTAGTTTTTGAGTTTTTAATTTTCAGCTTATATTAAGTATTTTAATGTTATTGTAATTTTCTTTTAAATCTTGTACTCTTGTTTTTAAGTTAATGAAAATTTAAGGTTTTATGTTAAATTCTGTTTTTAAGATTAATGCAAGTTATGTTTTAAAATTGTTTGCTAAGCTCTTATAAGCTTTCATTTACTGTCATTTTAAGCTACTTCACTTAAGCTATATAAACTTTTCTATAGTTTATATAGTTTAAGTCCTCATTTTCACTAAAAATCACTCAAAATCTCTTTTGGGAAGATAAGCCAGAAAGGGAAGGGCTTATTGCTGTCACTAGCTTGTTCTTGAACAAGCTAAAGCTTGTTAGATAAGCTCTTTTGAGCATTGGTTAGCCTTGTTTAAGCAAAGGCATTTATAAGTTTCATTTTTCACTTTTATAGCTTAATTTACTGTTTGCTTATTTTTAGTGCTTATTTCCTGCTTATACTTGCTTATTTATGCTTCTTATTATTGTTAATTGCTTACTTATTCTTTCTTAAAGTTTAAATCTTAGTTGTTCAAGTTTTAAGTTAAGACTGTTAGATTTAGCTCTTAATACTGCTTATCTGTTTTGCTTATTCTAAGTGCTTATCTGTGGATGGATTTTGTCTAAAACTGCTTAGTGTTCATTGCTTACCATCTGTCGTTAAAGAATATTGCTCAAATCTTTGCAAACCAAGTTTAAAATGGATTTTATAGTTTTAAAGGAGTGTTTGGGTCAGTGAGCAAAATGGGTCAAAAAGGTGTGTAAACTACTTTTGGTCATTAAGCTTACTTCAACAAGCTCTTTTAAGATATTTTAGTCAGTTTTAAAAGTTTTTAAAGTGAATAATCAAGTTCTAAGATGTTTTATATATGATCCTTGAATCTGTGACTTTGCGAATTTTTCAAACTGATGTTATTTGATCCTTACTTAAAAGATTGTTTTGAGGCTTTGTTTAATGTTCATTTAGAGTCAAAATGCAGTAGGAAAGAGTTATATAAGTTTTCATTTGTCCATTTTGTTTCAAGTTAAAAACTGTCTAAGTCATTTTTAAGTTTAAAAAGCCAACATTTCAATCTTAAATTTAGATAATAAAGGTAGTTTTTAGCTTTTGAAATTTCTTGCTTAAGCTTCTTTAGTTATAGGTCTTTTTGTCTGTTTTAAGCTTAATTTATAGTTTAAGGGCTTATTTGATTAGCTTTAACATAGGCCTGCCCTTTTGCATATAGTCCTTTTCAAAAACCAAAACTCAGCAATACACCGAGTGTCACAAAGCTTTTCATAAGCCTTATTAGTAGCTTTATTTTGAGTTTCAACACTTTCTCTAATGCTGATTTAGAAAGCTATTTGGACAAGCCATTTTCAGTTGTATAGCCCATTAAGCATAAGGATCCACTAACGAGCTTAAAAAAAGCTAGAAAAGTGCCTGTAGGTTGTTTTAGGTCAACTTTTGGGCCAAAAGCTTATTTGCTTATTTAAGCTTATTGGCTTATGGATTTGCCTTATTTAGTAGTCTGCTTATTAGGTTATTTTTAAGCCCTTTTATCCTAGTTAACTTAGGATAGAGCTTATTTGAGCTTAATGGCACTTTTAGCTTAGAATTTTAAGTATAAAAGCCTTCCAAGTGATTCTGTCATTTTAAGCTTAGTTTAGCTCCTTCTGTTATCTTATTTTTGTTCTCAAATGATCATTAGATATAGCTCTTTATCTGTTTAAGCTTATTTTCCCTTTTTTATTTGCTTATTGTGTTTAAAAAGCTAAACAGTTTAACCTTTTAGCCTTTTAAGATTTTAAGCCAATATGTCACTCTTTTAAGAGCTTATTCCGTGCTTATTTGTGGTTTGTATAAAAAATTCATTTTCAAAAGTTGCTTATTTTTAGGTCCTTTAACTTTTTCAAAAAGAAATTTTCAAAAATAAAAAAAGGGAGTAGGGAAGTCAGGGGTGAGCAAGGCTCGATCCCCTGACCTCTACCAACTCAACCAACATTTTTAACACACCACACAACACCACTCTGCTCTTGGGTCTTTTCCGTTTGGATTTGCACACATTATTCTTATATCACTTTTTTAGCCTTTTAAGCCATAAGCCATTTTCGGCTTATTAACAGCTTATTTAGATAAGCTGTTAACATCATTTTATTTTTCATAGAACCTGCTCACTTTTAGACTTTTTGTAATTTTTTCATAATTTTTATAATTAGTTTAGTATTTTTAATTAATTTTTCTTATTAAAACTGTTTTTAATTCATAAAAAATTATTAAAAAGTCAAAAAAATATAATTCTTTTTTAGAAAATTTTCTTTTATCATTTAGGACTTAGGAAAATTAATTTTGCATTCGTAGGGTTAAAATTTTAGATTTTAGTTTTTTAAAGAACGGGATTAGAATCCCGTTCTCGTTTTTAGTGTTTTACATTAATTGCTTTCGTTTTAGGGTTTCTTTTACTTGTTTGTGCATTTTAAATTGTAGAAATAGAATCCAAACAAAAAAATCATTGAATCATTCAAAAACGCGATCACGAACGTATCTTCGATTTTCAATTCACGCCTCGTTGGGAAACGACCTGAGAAGGTTTTTTAGAAATTTTGCTTTGGTTAAAAGTAATTTCCTCTTTTAAAAGCCTTGCGGAATACTTATCTCTCTATTATTGATCTTATCTTTATTACGTATTTATATTATTTATACATATATATACTAAAAGGGACGAGTCAGGGTGATTAAGAGTGGGCTCCAAGTAATGGATATTCTGTGAATCTGCTATTCGTTCCCCGATATAACGTATTGCCCAATTGTGGATATGTTTCCTTTTTCTCTTTTCGTGGCCTTTTGATCAACTAAATCGGAGTCCAGGTGAAGGAGTTATGACCAAAATAGTGAAGCATCCTTAACGGTAATCATGGAAACTTTGAGATCATCTTCATTTAGCTTAGTGTCTTCACTTGGTTTTCTTCTCTGAACGTAAACGATGTATCACCATTAACTGGATACGCCATATAATTACGTGTGCGTAACAACCACATATTACTATATCTTGACAAGCCAACGTTGACCCTTGCCTTCAATACACCGTATTGGGATTTTGGGTCGATATGGGTATGCCTTTGATACAATGGGTCAACTATTCATTTAGGGTTTTTATATGTCGTATCCATAAAGTGGGATACAACATATTCTCTTGATTACGAGATCTCTTTTGGCATATTGGTAGCAGTTTAAAACAGAGTATCACTAGATGTGGATACGTCGTATCGTTCCTCTTAGGCAGAATACAAAAATTCTTCGTTATTGCTTCAAAATGCATCACTTTCCATGTCTTTTCCAAAATTGCTCCATAAAACCTAATATTTATAAGTAAACAATTAAGTATCAATATCTGAATATAATTATAGCATATGAGCAATATAATAGGAATAAACTATATATAAAAAAGTGTGCTTATTTGACGTTATCATGTATGATGTCTTCGTCTTTGTGTGCATGAGAATAGGTAGTTTGGTATTTATCTAAAGGTGGGTAGAAAGTTACGGGAGTTAGTATCGCGTTTGTAACTGCATCCTAGACTTAGTCCAATTCTTTTAAATTTAAAACTTTTATCACTTACCCACTATCTTAATTCAATCTTTCCACTAATAACCCTTCTAAACTTATATCTTTAACTTAGCTAAATTTAGTCATAGTGCAATAATAATGCTACAGAAAAGTATAAAAAAATGAGTGTTAGGGCCCGTTTGGTTCGCGGAATCTTAAGGATTCTGATAGAATTAGAATCTAATTTCATTTCATAACGTGTTTGGTTGGTAGATTCAATGAATTCGGAATCTGAATTCCATTCTTTAATGTGTTTGGTTGGCAAATGGAATGGAATGAAATTTCTTCAAAATCCCATATATATGGAATTCAACATTGGCAAAATGAGAGGATTGTTTACAATTCTATGGAATTCAAATTACTCTTATCATTGTTGTTTTATTATTATTATTATTATTATTATTATTATTATTATTATTATTATTATTATTATTATTATTATTATTATTATTATTTTATATTTAATAATTATTATTTATTTAAATCTAAATATAATTTAAATTTTTATAGCTTACTTTTTATTTTGTACCTTAATAAAATTATAAAATTATATTTTATAAAAAAATAATGTTTATTAAAATAACATTAAATATAATAGTGTCTGTATATTATATATATATATATATATATATATTATTTAAAAAATACAATTACATATTATATAAAAACGCTATTTATTTAATATATTAGTTTATACAATATTATTTAAAAATTTATTATTATTATTTTATAAGTAATTTATTTATTAAATAATATATAATTTATTAATTTTAAACTAAAATTAAAATTTATATATTTTTATATTATTTGTTTTTTCTCATTTCATTTTCTTCCAACCACATGCGCTAGTTTTTGCAAATTTCAATTCCTTCAGATTTCAAATCCTAAGGTTTTCAATTTCTAACATTCCATTCCTTTACATTCCAATTCCTTAAACAGATTCCAATTCCGTCAAAAACATTCTGCGAACCAAACGAGCCCTTACAGTCTTTGCACCTCTTCCTGGACAGACCCTGATGCGGGAATGGATTCAAGCGTATGGATGTTTTTCTAAGGTTATTTGCGCTTGAATCTCAACAAGATTGTTAAGCTTTTGATCGTTGGTGTCAGGTTGATGGTGTTTGGGGAGACAATTGGAGTTGGTGGCTTGATGTCTCGTGGTAGGGTTGTAAGTGGCCTATCCACTCTTATGTATTTGATTGGTCATCTCTCTTTATCTTCTAGAAGCATGATAGATGGTCATGGATGTGTGAGATCTTCAAGCTCTTCAAGGTTAATACCCTCTCCAATATTATTCAAAGCCATTCATTTTCGGATTATGATCTTGGTAAAGATCATTTATGGAATTCTTGGATTTCACGTAAGGTGAATGTTTGTGTTTGAAGAGTGTATCTTAACAAATGCCCTAACTTATAGAATTCGTGGTTTCCATATGGTCTCTGCGTTGTGCCCTTTCTGTGACTCTTCCTCGGAGGAGTTGGATCATATTTGAATCAAACCCCCCAAAGTTATCCTAACTTTGAGGAAGTTGTAGAATTGGTGGAGCCTTGACTCTCCATAGGTGACCCTGGAAAATTTCTCATTCTGTGTGGTTTTAGTGAGCTCAAGTGCAAGGCCCTAGCCGATCTAGGTGCTAGCATTAACTTGATGCCACTCTCGGTTTGGAAAAAGTTAGGTTTACCTGAGCTTATTTCCACCCAAATGACCCTTGAACTTGCTAACCGGGAGATTTGCACTCCGGTTGGAATTGTAAGAGATGTCTTTGTTCCGGTTGGAAGATTCATATTCCCTGCCGATTTTGTCATCGTTGATTACGAAAGCGATCCTTGTGTCCCCCTCATCTTGGGAAGACCTTTCTTATGGACCGCTCGTGCTTTGATTGACGTTCATGAAGAAGAAATGATTCTCCGTGACGGTGATGAAAGATTGATCTTGAATATGAGAAATGACACTTCAAGATATTCTAATACACCTAAAAAAGAATCAATCAACATGATTGATATCTACAATATTTCTCACAAAGAATATCTTGAACACTTATTTGCAAATGAAAAGATTACCAATCATCCAAGTGGCAATCCCACTTCTTCTCTCACTTCTCATATTAATCCATTGAGTGGCAACCCCACTCTAATTTCGGAACCCGTGACCAAGTCTTCTTCCCCCACATTTACTTCCATCGAAGAAAGTGATTTAATTTGGGAAGAATTCGAAGCTTATCTCGCAAGTGATTCATTTCCATCGGGAAATAGTAATCCTTTATCTCCTCCTCCCTCACATTCATAATTCCTTTAGTGGCAGTACCACTCTTCTCAACCTAGTCCTCCCGATTGTCATGAGACTACGACTAATTCTCTTGAGGAGTTAGCCGATGAACTCGCTCATTTTGCATTTCCACCAGGAATTGATTACCTTCCCTTTAATGCCGAATCAGTGAATTTTATCAAGGGTAACTTGGTATCTTTCTTAATTACTCTCGGGATTATATTATTTTATTTTATATTTTACGTGTGTAAAACTTGCAATCAGTCATGCTTAAGTACGGTGTCACTCACCGTCTTGCTACCGCGTATCACTTACAAACTAGTGGGCAAGTGGAAGTCTTAAACCATGGTTTGAAAAGAATCTTGGAAAGGACCGTAGGCGAGAATCATGCCTCTTGGTCGGATAAATTAGATGACGCACTTTGGGCCTTCCGTACCGCTTTCAAAACACCCACCGGGTGTACTCCTTACAAGCTCATGTACGGAAAGGCATGTCATCAACCGATCGAGCTCGAGCACAAAGCCTATTCTTGAAGCATGCAAACTTTGACCTTAAGTCCGCGGGTGATCACCGAAAAGTTCAACTCAATGAATTAAATAAACTACGTGATCAAGCCTACGAAAACTCTTTGATCTACAGAGAGAAGACAAAGAAGATCCACGACTCCAAAATCAAAAAACCGCGTTTTCAACGTTGGTGATCGAGTCCTTCTTTTTAATTCTCAATTGAAGATTTTCTCGAGTAAACTTAAAACCCGTTGGATCGGACCGTTCACCATTGCCCATGTGTACCCTTATGGCACCGCTGGGTTATCTCAAACCGACGGGCCAAACTTCAAGGTGAACGGTCATAGACTTAAGCACTACTTTGGAGGGGACGTACCACAAATGGTTGTCCCGGATCTCCAAACTTTCGCCAAGGACCAATGAATTCGGGGATCGAGTCAAGCTAAGTGACCTTAAACAAGCGCTTCATGGGAGGCAACCCATGCTTATCCTAATATTAATGGTAGTAATGAATAAGTGTTTTGTAACGTGAGGAGGTGTGCCTCTTCCTTTCTCGTGTTTTGTGTTTTGTGTTGTATGTCCAGGATTGCCCGGATTATGAAGACTCTCGTGCTTGTGGTTTTGTCCATCGTTCATTCGATCTTCACATCCTCAGCTTCATTTGGGAATCCAATATCCTAATCTTATCGACTAACGTTTATCTTTAGCATAATTCATAAACGGCTTTAGATTTACGTAGAGACCCTTCTTAAAACATTAAGGACAATGTTTAGTTCTAGTATGGGGGGATCTATCGATTTGATTGTGCCTGCAGCCGTTGTTTTCGCGTAATCCCGTTTTTACCACCAAAATACCAAAAAAATAAAAAAATTTAAAATTTTCAAAAATAAAATAAGTGTTTTGTCACAATTTTGACTTTCCTGCTGGGTAGAATAAGAATAAATTTTGACTCGATCGAGCGTGTTGAGCTCTAGCTTGTTCCTTAACTTTTAGACTAAGCATTCGCGGATCTTTGCGAAGAACGAAAAATGATAGAGTTAAGTATGAGTTAGATGCTAAACAAGGATTATTTGGAAATCTTACAAGCTCATGTGTGTAATTTGTGGCTTTTTCTCCCATAAGCTCCTAACCGGACTAATAATACGTGCTATTTTTGGAAATTAAACTTAAATCAACAATTTTTATGTAGTTGATAGCAATAATTTTAGTCTTAGTTCAAATTTATACTTAAATTTTCCAAAAAGAAGTCTTCTCTATATATCGCAAATTTATACCTAAATTCTCTAAAAAGAAATTTTCTCTATATCATGGTAATTATATGTAAAAAAAATGAAAAAATGAAATGAAAAATGAAAAATGAAAAAAGAGGTAAAAATAATAATAAACTGTGGGCTGATAAAAGTTTACTGCATCTTGCCGGCTCACAACCGATGTTGCAGTCTTCTAAATAAGGCACATAGTAATAATCCGAGACTGATAAAAGTTTGTTGCATCTTGCCGGCTCACAACCGATGTTGCAGCCTTCTAAAAGGTCGAGGATTTCAATTGTATCATGGTTATGTTAATGTTTAGTGCAATAAATGTGATTTAATAAATATAGGGAAAATCTCTTTTTCTTAAATTTAAATATGCTTTTGAACTAAGACTATTACATTTTAAGTTGTGATTTTATGCATATACGGGAAATCCAAAGGTTTTGAAACCGAAGGTCCGTGAGTCCCGATACTAGTCTCTGTGGGGTGTCAAAAGCCTGGTCACTTAGCCGCAAGGTTGGGATGTGCCGAGACGAAAGTCGCTACATGGGATGATCTCGCCTTCAAAATCATAATTCTTGGGTGGAACGTAAAGCAATAGAAATATTGCAATTTTCTTAAAAAGGTTGATCCATGGATTTTTCTTTTTTTACTTTCTCTCTCTAAAATCTATTTTTCTTATTTTTGTGTTTGGTGATGAAATGATATCCTAACAGTATTGTTAGCATCTTAACTTATATTTAACGGGGATTTCGTTTTAAGCTTGGTTTGGAATAAGTGAAAAGTCGGGAACGATGAATTTATCCTTTTTGGGGCATTTTAGGATTGAAATGTTTCTTGTTCTATGATCCCTAAAAGTTATAAAATATCGAAATTCAAACATGTTAGTTAGTTGCTTAAAAAAGAAAAGTACAAAAAAATGAGAAAAATGAAAAGAACAAAAATATGTGTGGGAATAAGTGTATATATTTAAAAATGGTCAAAACGGGGCTTTTTAAAGCTATTGATTCTTTAATTCCCCTTGATGAACACTTAGCTACTTTTCTAGGTAATTAGTCGAGGGGGATTGAGATTCTTAGTTTTCTTGAGTGTTTACTTATAGTATTGCGTGAGGACACGACAATAGTTTAGTATGGGGGATTTTGGTATGTGCTTAATTACACATATCATTTCCCATTAAAACCGGACTTAAATGATAAAAAACGTACCAAAAATACATTGTATTTGTATGTTTTCATTTATATTGTGCAGGAAACGGATATCCGACAAAAGGACGAAAAACGAAGCCAAAACGGACAAAACCAAGCACGGGAATGTGAAGAGCGTAAAAATCCAAAGTTAAAAAGCCAAAGTCAAAAAGTCAAGGTCAAAGTCAACCAAAAAGTCAACCCCGACAAAGTCAAAGTCAAAACCAAAGCCGATATTGAAGAAATACTTAATGGGCCCACCCGTACCCATCTAATGGGCCGGGTCAGCCCATTAACGTATTATATGAAGACTATTACAAAGAAATGGGCCTAATACCCTTTTATATTATACTCGACCCAAAACCATAACCTAAGCCCAAAACACCCAATCCCCACTTAACCATCGTTAAAACCCATACACCTTTCACCTTAACTCCATTAGTCCTTCAAGGACTTTGGTTGTAAACACAAAATACAACCTGAGGGGCCAAAGTTGCCAACCCACAAAGTCTTATATCACCACAAGGACTGTGGTTGCAATTAAACATATCAAACAGAGAGACCAATCTTGCCAAAACCTCAAACCTTCACCCTGCACCAAAAACAAACGCACAGTAATAACTCTTTTTCCCACCAAATACCCTTGTCACTATTCATCCATTGTTTTACCTCGATCACTGTTCCTACAAACAAACCATCACTCTCAAACTACAACCCCACTTCATATGGGGCAATTGCCACCTTGGCAATCCTCTTAAACCCTATTGGTTGGTGAAAAAGACAAGAAAATGAATAGTTAAGATCGTTGGACTTGGAGACCAAGCAAGATAGATGGCTATGATGACTTTTGGGACCCTCTCGCAAAGAAAACACACCCTCTCAGCCTCTTAGTAAAGAAGCACAAGGAAGAGGACTTGAAGACTTTGAGAATTCTTAGTATAAATATAGGCTAGTGTAGCTTATTTTCCTTTGTTGAGTTTTGTTTAGTCAAATCTTATGTAAACTAAATTTAGACCAATTTAGTTTACTTGTCTTTTAAATTACTTGTCATTTAAATTATTGTATTGTAATCCTTTTTTCAAGTTAATGAAATTTCAAGTTTTCTTTAATTATTGTTATTTACTTAAATTGTCATTCAAATACTGTTGTTAAGCTCTTACATAAGCTTCTGTTTCATCAAAAGCTTATATAAAAGTTTGTTTATAATTTTGTCTTAAAAAACAAAAAAATCAAAAAAAAAAACAGTCACCCCTAAATTACCTCAGAAATAGTTTATATAGTTTAAGTCCTCATTTTCACTAAAAATCACTCAAAATCTCTTTTGGGAAGATAAGCCAGAAAGGGAAGGGCTTATTGCTGTCACTAGCTTGTTCTTGAACAAGCTAAAGCTTGTTAGATAAGCTCTTTTGAGCATTGGTTAGCCTTGTTTAAGCAAAGGCATTTATAAGTTTCATTTTTCACTTTTATAGCTTAATTTACTGTTTGCTTATTTTTAGTGCTTATTTCCTGCTTATACTTGCTTATTTATGCTTCTTATTATTGCTAATTGCTTACTTATTCTTTCTTAAAGTTTAAATCTTAGTTGTTCAAGTTTTAAGTTAAGACTGTTAGATTTAGCTCTTAATACTGCTTATCTGTTTTGCTTATTCTAAGTGCTTATCTGTGGATGGATTTTGTCTAAAACTGCTTAGTGTTCATTGCTTACCATCTGTCGTTAAAGAATATTGCTCAAATCTTTGCAAACCAAGTTTAAAATGGATTTTATAGTTTTAAAGGAGTGTTTGGGTCAGTGAGCAAAATGGGTCAAAAAGGGGTGTAAACTACTTTGGGTTATTAAGCTCACTTCAACAAGCTCTTTTAAGATATTTTAGTCAGTTTTAAAAGTTTTTAAAGTGAATAATCAAGTTCTAAGATGTTTTTAAATATGGATCCTTGAATCTGTGACTTTGAGAATTTTTCAAACGATGTTATTTGATCCTTACTTAAAAGATTGTTTTGAGGCTTTGTTTAATGTTCATTTAGAGTCAAAATGGCAGTAGAAAGGTTATAAAGTTTTCATTGTCCTCATGTTTGTTTCAAGTTAAAACTGTCTAAAGTCATTTTAAAGTTTTAAAAGTCCCACATATCAATCTCGACAATTTAATAAGATTAAGAGTAGTTTTAGCTTTTGAAATTTCTTGCATAAGCTCTTTAGTTATAGGTCTTTGTCTGTTTTAGCTTAATTTGTAGTTTAGGGCTTATTTGATTAGCTTAAAATAGGCCTGCACTTTGCATTTTGTCTTTTCAAAAACCAAAACTCAGCATACACTGAGTGTCACAAGCTTTTTCATAAGCCTTGTTAGTAGCTTATTTGAGTTTCAAACTCTTTTCTCTTTGCGGATTTAGAAAGCTTTTGGACAAGCTTTTCAGTGGTATAGCCCATTAAGCCATAAGGATCCACTAACGAGCTTAAAAATAAGCTAGAAAGTGCCCTGTAGGCTGTTTAGTCAAAACTTTTGGCCAAAAGCTTATTTGCTTATTTAAGCTTATTGGCTTATTGGATGTGCCTTATTTAAGTTTAGTCCTGCTTATTAGGTTATTTTTAAGCCCTATAAGTTAAATCTTAGGATTAGAGATTATTGTAGCTTAATGCACTTTAGCTTCGATTTAAGTATAAAAGCCTTCCAAGTGATTCTGTCATTTTAAGCTTAGTTTAGCTCCTTCTGTTATCTTATTTTTGTTCATGTAAATGATCATTAAGATATACTTCATTTATCTGTTTAAGCTTATTTTCCCTTTTTCATTTGCTTATTGTGTTAAAAAGCTAAACAGTTTAATCCTTTTAGCCTTTTAAGATTTTAAGGCCAATATGTACACTCTTATTAAAAGCTAATACCCGTGCATATTGTGGTTTGTATAAAAAATTCATTTTCAAAAGTTGCTTATTTTTAGGTCCTTTAACTTTTTCAAAAAGAAATTTTCAAAAATAAAAAAAAGGGAGTAGGGAAGTCAGGGGAGATGCAAGAGCATCGATCCCAGACTCTACCAACACAACCAACGTTTTTAAACACTCCACACAACACCACTCTGCCCTAGTCCTTTTCCAGTTTGGATTTGCACACATTATTCTTATATCACTTTTTTAGCCTTTTAAGCCATAAGCCATTTTCGGCTTATTAACAGCTTATTTAGATAAGCTGTTAACATCATTTTATTTTTCATAGAACCTGCTCACTTAGAACATTTTGTAATTTTCATAATTTTATAATTAGTTTAGTATTTAACTTAATTTACTTATTAAAACTGTTTTAATATCAAAAAAATTATTAAAAGTCAAAAAATATAATTCTTTTTTAGAAAATTTCTTTTTTATCATTTAAGGACTAGGAAAATTAAAATTTGCATCGTAGGGTTTAAAATGTTTTGATATAGTTATTTTAAAGACGGGATTAGAATCCCGTTTCTCGTTTTTATATTGGTTTTACATTAATTGCTTTTCTGTTATTAGGGGTTTCTTTTACTTGTTTGTGCATTTTAAATTGTAGAAATAGAATCCAAACAAAAAAATCATTGAATCATTCAAAAACGCGATCACGAACGTATCTTCGATTTTCAATTCACGCCTCGTTGGGAAACGACCTGAGAAGGTTTTTTAGAAATTTTGCTTTGGTTAAAAGTAATTTCCTCTTTTAAAAGCCTTGCGGAATACTTATCTCTCTATTATTGATCTTATCTTTATTACGTATTTATATTATTTATACATATATATACTAAAAGGGACGAGTCAGGGTGATTAAGAGTGGGCTCCAAGTAATGGATATTCTGTGAATCTGCTATTCGTTCCCCGATATGACGTATTGCCTAATTGTGGATATGTCTTATTCATCATCAGGTTATAGATTTCCTTTTTCTCTTTTCGTGGCCTTTTGATCAACTAAATCGGAGTCCATGTGAAGGAGTTATGACCAAAATAGTGAAGCATCCTTAACGGTAATCATGGAAACTTTGAGATCATCTTCATTTAGCTTAGTGTCTTCACTTGGTTTTCTTCTCTGAACGTAAACGATGTATCACCATTAACTGGATACGCCATATAATTACGTGTGCGTAACAACCACATATTACTATATCTTGACAAGCCAACGTTGACCCTTGCGTTCAATACACCGTATTGGGATTTTAGGTCGATATGGAATAGCCTTTGATACAAGAGGACAACTATTCATTTAGGTAGTTTTATATGTACTGATCCAAAAAGTGGGATAACAACATATCCTTGATTACCAGATCTCTTTTGCAAATTGGTAGCAGTTTAAAACATAGTATCACTAAGATGTGGATACGTCGTATCGTTTCTCTTAGGCAGAAAATCAAAAATTCTTTTCGATAATACATCAAAATGCATCACATTCATTACTTTTTCCAAAATTGCTCCATAAAACCTAATATTTATAAGTAAACAATTAAGTATCAATATCTGAATATAATTATAGCATATGAGCAATATAATAGGAATAAACTATATATAAAAAAGTGTGCTTATTTGACGTTATCATGTATGATGTCTTCGTCTTGTGGTGCATGAAGAATAGGTAGTTTGAGTATTTTATCTAAAGGTGGTAGAAAAAAAAAAATAAAAAAAAAAAAAAAAAAAAAAAAAAAAAAAAAAGAGAAAGTGTACAGGAGTTTAGTATCGCTTTTTGTAACTGCATCCTAGACTTAGTCCAATTCTTTTAAATTTAAAACTTTTATCACTTACCCACTATCTTAATTCAATCTTTCCACTAATAACCCTTCTAAACTTATATCTTTAACTTAGCTAAATTTAGTCATAGTGCAATAATAATGCTACAGAAAAGTATAAAAAAATGAGTGTTAGGGCCCGTTTGGTTCGCGGAATCTTAAGGATTCTGATAGAATTAGAATCTAATTTCATTTCATAACGTGTTTGGTTGGTAGATTCAATGAATTCGGAATCTGAATTCCATTCTTTAATGTGTTTGGTTGGCAAATGGAATGGAATGAAATTCCTTCAAAATCCCATATATATGGAATTCAACATTGGCAAAATGAGAGGATTGTTTACAATTCTATGGAATTCAAATTACTCTTATCATTGTAGTATTATTATAATTATTTAATATTTATTATTATTATTATTATTATTTGTAAAATTATTATTATTATTATTATTATTATTATTATTATTATTATTATTATTTTATGTTTAATAATTATTATTTATTTAAATCTAAATATAATTTAAATTTTTATAGCTTACTTTTTATTTTGTACCTTAATAAAATTATATTTTATAAAAAAAATAATGTTTATTAAAATAACATTAACTAAAAATTTTATATATAATATATAATATATATATATAAATATAATAAATATATATATATATATATAAAAATATTATATATAATTAAAAAAAACAATTACATATTATATAAAAACACTATTTATTTAATATATTAGTTTATAATTATTTAAAATTTTATTATTATTATTTTATAAGTAATTTATTTATTAAATAATATATAATTTATTAATTTTAAACTAAAATTAAAATTTATATATTTTTATATTATTTGTTTTTTCTCATTTCATTTTCTTCCAACCAAACATGCGCTAGTTTTTGCAAATTTTAATTCCTTCAGATTTCAAATCCTAAGGTTTCCAATTTCTAACATTCCATTCCTTCACATTTCAATTCCTTAAACAGATTCCAATTCCGTCAAAAACATTCTGCGAACCAAACGAGCCCTTACAGTCTTTGCACCTCTTCCTGGACAGACCCTGATGCGGGAATGGATTCAAGCGTATGGATGTTTTTCTAAGGTTATTTGCGCTTGAATCTCAACAAGATTGTTAAGCTTTTGATCGTTGGTGTCAGGTTGATGGTGTTTGGGGAGACAATTGGAGTTGGTGGCTTGATGTCTCGTGGTAGGGTTGTAAGTGGCCTATCCACTCTTATTTATTTGATTGGTCATCTCTCTTTATCTTCTAGAAGCATGATAGATGGTCATGGATGTGTGAGATCTTCAAGCTCTTCAAGGTTAATACCCTCTCCAATATTATTCCCAAAGCCATTCATTTTCGGATTATGATCTTGGTAAAGATCATTTATGGAATTCTTGGATTTCACGTAAGGTGAATGTTTGTGTTTGAAGAGCGTATCTTAACAAATGCCCTAACTTATAGAATTCGTGGTTTCCATATGGTCTCTGCGTTGTGCCCTTTCTGTGACTCTTCCTCGGAGGAGTTGGATCATATTTGAATCAAACCCCCCAAAGTTATCCTAACTTTGAGGAAGTTGTAGAATTGGTGGAGCCTTGACTCTCCAATTTCTTTTCCTTCTTTTTGTGTGTTAGATATAGCCCAAAGGAGGATCAACAATAATGGATGTGCCCATACACATTTGGTTGCGCATGGGCCGTTAAAAATTAGAGAAACAAGGTGGTAAATGCCCATACACATTTGGTTGCGCATATTAAAGATGAAGACATCTTCCCTTTGATTCAACGCATTACAAAAACTTGATCTTACTCGCTAATATATTCGAAGCCCGCAAACTAGAGTTGTTGGATTTCGAGACTATTTGATCTCTCTGTGTAATTTTTTTTAATTTGTAATTTGTTTTCCTTTTTGTGTTGCTTGGTTTCTTGTTTTGTTGGGTGCTCTGTTTTTGCAACCCTTGCTTTTTGTTCTTTTGTTTCCGTGGTTTTGTTTTGTTGCTTCTTTCTTGGAGCATTGTATATATATATATATATATATATATATACAGAATCTCAGCCTTTCAAAATTAAGTTTAAATTTTAGAAAATACCGAGATATAACCTATTAAGCGCAACACCAAAATTGGTGCAAAGTTTCTTAAATAGTTGTGTAATAACAAAAGTCTTTTATAAAAATAGAATTACAATATTTCGGATGTGTTTTTCTAGAATAATCTTATTGAGAAAAAAATTACGTCAATCAAGTTGCTCTATTTTGACACGTGACAAAATTCAGTTTATTGGAAAGTTGAAAGTCAAAATTGAAAAAATGGTCAAACTTTGATAAATTTGGTGGAAAATTTTGATAAATAAAAAAAGATATAAAATTATAGGTGTTAAATTTGTGAAAACAAAAACTAAAAAAAATATAGGGTAATTAATAAAACTTTAGTGGTTGTATTTTAAATAAATTACATGAAGTTAAGTGTAAACTTATAAATTTCTTTTTTTATTAGTTTTAAAAAATAAACAAATACTCCTTATACTTGATACCCTCTAAAACTATTTTTAAAATACAAGATATATGTTGTTTTAAAAATACATGTATACGGACGAGATTATAAATATCCAAATGAAAGCACGAGTTATTGTGTATGTAAACAAATACACGAAGTTGTACGTATACAAAAAACTCATGTTATTCCTCTTTATGAATTTAAGTAAGGATATCCGACTTTTTTTTTACTATCTACGTTCAATAAAGACTCATGCTATTTCTATTTATAAGTTTAACCCATGTGTACACAAGTTTAAATATTAAATACGACTAAATTATTATTAAAGAGAATATAAATATCAAACGTAAACACGTGTCACTGAGATAGGAAAATAAATATACGCGATTATACTTATAACAACGACTCAAATAATTCCTATTAAAGTTTATATACATATATCCGAAATAACATTTTTAAATTTTTTAGATTTGAACGTCACCAACGGTCATTATGTGCTATTATCTTAACTAACATATTGTGTACAACATGATGTCGTTAAATTTAAACCACAACATCAACCTCAACACTCATGTAAGTTAAACATAGTTAAATTTTTTATCAAACTAAAATCTTTACAAAATATTAGTAATCGATATTAATAGATAATGGTAAAGTTTATGTAAAAACCCGTGCATAAATATTAGGGGTATTTATATCACAGTTACAAAATATTAAATACGAGCAAATATATATTTGTATAGTAAACAAAAATTTTAAAATACATTTGATTTATTTGTAAATCTCGTGTGTGCACAAAATTTATAACTAGTTAGATCAAATATGATATTACGATGTGTTGGTTAGAGAAAATGTTGTGCATTGAAACATCAATTTAACGTTTGGGTGTATACATTTGAGATGTGTAATGAATCTATTTAAACATTAAATTTAATATTTGGATGTATACATTTGAGATGTTTAATTAACTTACTTAAAAGTACCGATAATCTATACCGGAGTAATATATAATGCGAAAATTACATAAATGGCCCGTTGGGATTCGTGATGTCTTGCAGTGAACTTTATTATTATTTTTTTCAAAATGACCCACTAAATCGCTACTCATTTGTAGCGATTTCCTCAAAGTACACATGTCATCACGAGATGCAAAGTATCGATTTTTTACAAAAAAAAAGAAAAAATTATCATGATCGCGCCTCCCATGTAGTGATTTTTGGTTTTTTTCTTTATTTTACAAAAACAACCCTAAACTTTTTAATAATTACAACTTTTTTATATAACAAACTTTATTCGTCAAATATTTAACAAGTATCTAGCGCATTCGTTATTAAAAAAATATACCGTTGCGAAGAGCTCTAAATTACGAACAAAACGAGCCCAATATTGATATGCTTTTGACGTACGTACGATTTTATAAAAAATGTTAAAGTTTGATATATATAATTTATATGTTTGCATTTTTTCAAAAACAACCCTAAACTTTTTAATATTTACAATTTTTTTATATAACAAACTTTATTCGTCAAATATTTAACAAGTATCTAGCGCATTCGTTATTAAAAAAAATACCGTTGCGAAGAGCTCTAAATTACGAACAAAACGAGCCCAATATTGATATGCTTTTGACGTACGTACGATTTTATAAAAAATGTTAAAGTTTGATATATATAATTTATATGTTTGCATTTTTACAAAAACAACCCTAAAATTTTAATTTTTACAACTTTTTTATATATAGAAACTTTATTCGTCAATATTTAACAAATATATAACGCATTCGTTATTAAAAAACCCCTAGGTTTTAGGCACATTTTACTTTTTCTTTTTTTAATAATGAATGCGCTAGATATTTTGAACATATTATACGAATAAAGTTTGTTATAATAAAAAATAATTGTAGAATTGTAAAATAATAAAAAGTTAGGTTTGTTTGTAAAGAAGTGCAAACATATATATATATTTATCAAACTTTAACATTTTTTTATAAAAACGAAAATGTACGATCAAAAGCATTCAAATATAGGGCACGTTTGTATCGTATTTAGAGCTCTTCGCAACGGTATTTTTTTAAATAACGAATGCGCTAGATATTTGTTAAATATTTGACGAATAAAGTTTGTTATATAAAAAAGTTGTAAATATTAAAAAGTTTAGGGTTGTTTTTGTAAAAATGCAAACATATAAATTATATATATATCAAACTTTAACATGTTTTATAAAATCTTACGTACGTCAAAAGCATATCAATATTGGGCTCGTTTTGTTCGTAACTTAGAACTTTTCGCAACGGTATTTTTTTAATAACGAATGCGCTAGATACTCAGTTAAATATTTGAACGAATAAGTTTGCTATATAAAAAAGTTGTAAATATTAAAAAGTTTAGGGTTGTTTTTGTAAAAAAAAAACATAAATCACTACATGGGAGGCGCGATCATGATATTTTTTTTTTTTTTTTTTTTTGTAAAATCGATACTTTGCATCTCGTGATGACACGTGTACTTTGAGGAAATCGCTACAAATGAATAGCGATTTAGTGGGTCATTTTGAAAAGAAAAAAAAAGTTCACTACAGGACACCACGAATCCCAACAGGCCATTTATGTAATTTTCGCATATATAATTGGCAACTTTCAGATTGTGTTTTTAACAAAATGATTATTATATAAATTTTATGAAATCTATACTACATTATAAAGCATTTGAGACACTTTTATATTTAGAAAGTCTGAAAATTCAGACTTTTTTCTTTCTTTTTATGAAAAATATTTCTTTTTAACAACAAACACATCCATCTCATTTTATGCAACAACCATTTGTAACAACTTTTTGTTATATACTTATAAGCAATCTTCACCATCCATCTCATTTTAGAGAAACACATCTTCATGTGTCACTTTTTAATTAAAAAATCATTTTTATTTTTAAATTGAAATATCTTTTTATCTTAATTTATTTTTTTATGATTTAATTTCATCATATTTTTTAAAATTTTGTGCTCTTTAGTTCAACATCCATTTTGATATATTTTTATGAATTTTTTTTAATGCCCGAAACCGCTGCTTTGCGCGGGTAAGATGCTAGTATTACTAAAAGGTTTGTGTCTCAATGATAGTATCTCATGTTAACGAACTGCTTATAAAGCTGTTAAGTCATTACAGTTTTGGACCTTATAGCAGTTACACCGTTAGTCCTTTAAGGACTAACGGTGCCAAGACTTAACAGAAAAGGACCAACGATGCAACAAGAGGGAACAAACCTGCCTTTTCCCTAAACCCCCACCCAGGTCAAACAATCATTATATAACTAAACCCCCCTTAATCCCGCACAATCACCCTCACCACCGTTCATCATCTTCTTCCTTAAACACACTTATCCTTAATATTAAAACCTTAACCCAAAACCAAATCCCATTAAACCCTTAACCATTTAACCCTCACCCCAAACAAAACAAGATAAAAAATCTCATTCCCGCCAAAACCCAATGACACACCCATGTGCCCTGTTTCCCCATCACTCTCATAAACCCTTCCCCAAAACCCCATAACCCCACACCTCACAAACAGCCAAGGATGCCACCTTGGCAATCCTGAGAGTTTTCATTGGATGAAGAGAATGAAGACAAAGAATGGAGGGCTATGATGAAAGGACTTAGGGAGCACTCAAATTGGATGGCTAGGATTGCTTTTGGAGCTCACTCACATAAGAAAAACACCACTCATATCTCTTACACAAGAAACATAGAAGGAAGACCCCCAAGACTTAGTTTTTTTAGTATAAATAGGCCTCATTGTAAGCCTAAGGGCATCTAGTTTTTGAGTTTTTAATTTTCAGCTTATATTAAGTCTTTTAATGTTATTGTAATTTTCTTTTAAATCTTGTACTCTTGTTTTTAAGTTAATGAAAATTTAAGGTTTTATGTTAAATTCTGTTTTTAAGATTAATGCAAGTTATGTTTTAAAATTGTTTGCTAAGCTCTTATAACCTTTCGTTTACTGTCATTTTAAGCTACTTCACTTAAGCTATATAAACTTTTCTATAGTTTATATAGTTTAAGTCCTCATTTTCACTAAAAATCACTCAAAATCTCTTTTGGGAAGATAAGCCAGATAGGGAAGGGCTTATTGCTGTCACTAGCTTGTTCTTGAACAAGCTAAAGCTTGTTAGATAAGCTCTTTTGAGCATTGGTTAGCCTTGTTTAAGCAAAGGCATTTGTAAGTTTCATTTTTCACTTTTATAGCTTAATTTACTGTTTGCTTATTTTAGTGCTTATTTCCTGCTTATACTTGCTTATTTATGCTTCTTATTATTGTTAATTGCTTACTTATTCTTTCTTAAAGTTTAAATCTTAGTTGTTCAAGTTTTAAGTTAAGACTGTTAGATTTAGCTCTTAATACTGCTTATCTGTTTTGCTTATTCTAAGTGCTTATCTGTGGATGGATTTTGTCTAAAACTACTTAGTGTTCATTGCTTACCATCTGTCGTTAAACAATATTGCTCAAATCTTTGCAAACCAAGTTTAAAATGGATTTTATAGTTTTAAAGGAGTGTTTGGGTCAGTGAGCAAAATGGGTCAAAAAGGGGTGTAAACTACTTTGGGTCATTAAGCTCACTTCAACAAGCTCTTTTAAGATATTTTAGTCAGTTTTAAAAGTTTTTAAAGTGAATAATCAAGTTCTAAGATGTTTTATATATGATCCTTGAATCTGTGACTTTGCGAATTTTTCAAACTGATGTTATTTGATCCTTACTTAAAAGATTGTTTTAAGGCTTTATTTAATGTTCATTTAGAGTCAAAAATTCATGTGGAAAGAGTTATATAAGTTTTCATTTGTCCATTTTGTTTCAAGTTAAAATCTGTCTAAGTCATTTTAAGTTTTAAAAAGCCAACATTTCAATCTTAAATTTAGATAAGTTAAGGTAGGTTTTAGCTTTTGAAATTTCTTGCATAAGCTCTTTAGTTATAGGTCTTTGTCTGTTTTAGCTTAATTTGTAGTTTAGGGCTTATTTGATTAGCTTAAAATAGGCCTGCACTTTGCATTTTGTCTTTTCAAAAACCAAAACTCAGCATACACTGAGTGTCACAAGCTTTTTCATAAGCCTTGTTAGTAGCTTATTTGAGTTTCAAACTCTTTTCTCTTTGCTGATTTAGAAAGCTTTTTGGACAAGCTTTTCAGTGGTATAGCCCATTAAGCCATAAGGATCCACTAACTAGCTTAAAAATAAGCTAGAAAGTGCCCTGTAGGCTGTTTAGTCAAAACTTTTGGCCACAAGCTTATTTGCTTATTTAAGCTTATTGGCTTATTGGATGCCTTATTTAAGTTATCCAGCTTAATAGGTATTTTTTAAGCCCTTTTATCCTAGTTTTAACTAGTATAGAGCTTAATATGTGAGCTTAAATGGCACTTTTTAGCTTAGAATTTATAAGTATAAAAGCACTTCCAATTGTGAATCGTCACATTTTAAGCTTAGTTTAGCTCCTTCTGTTATCTTATTTTTGTTCTTAAATGATCATTAGATATAGCTCTTTATCTGTTTAAGCTTATTTTCCCTTTTTTATTTGTTTATTGTGTTTAAAAAAGCTAAACAGTTTAACCTTTTAGCCTTTTAAGATTTTAAGCCAATATGTCACTCTTTTAAGAGCTTATTCCGTGCTTATTTGTGGTTTGTATAAAAAATTCATTTTCAAAAGTTGCTTATTTTTAGGTCCTTTAACTTTTTCAAAAAGAAATTTTCAAAAATAAAAAAAAGGGAGTAGGGAAGTCAGGGGTGAGCAAGGCTCGATCCCCTGACCTCTACCAACTCAACCAACGTTTTTAACACACCACACAACACCACTCTGCCCTTGGGTCTTTTCCGTTTGGATTTGCACACATTATTCTTATATCACTTTTTTAGCCTTTTAAGCCATAAGCCATTTTCGGCTTATTAACAGCTTATTTAGATAAGCTGTTAACATCATTTTATTTTTCATAGAACCTGCTCACTTTTAGACTTTTTGTAATTTTTTCATAATTTTTATAATTAGTTTAGTATTTTTAATTAATTTTTCTTATTAAAACTGTTTTTAATTCATAAAAAATTATTAAAAAGTCAAAAAATATAATTTTTTTTAATTTTATTTTATCATTTAGGATTTATAAAAATTAAATTTTCATTTGTAGGGTTAAAATTTTAGAGTTTGGTTTTTTAAAGAACGGGATTTAAATCCCGTTATCATTTTTAGTGTTTTAGCTTAAATTGCTTTCGTTTTAAGGTTTCTTTTACATTGTTTGTGCATTTTAAATTGTAGAAATAGAATCCAAACTAAAAAATCATTGAATCATTCAAAAACGCGATCACGAACTTAATCCTGATTTTCAATTCACGCCTCGACGGGAAACGACCCGGGAAAGTTTTTTTTAGGGATTTTGCTTTGGTTAAAAGTAATTTCCTCTTTTAAAAGCCTTACGGAATACTTATCTCTCTATTATTGATCTTATCCTTATTACGTATTTATATTTATTTATATATACTAAAAGGGGATGAGTCAGTGACCGAGAAATTGTACCTCTGGAATCCAAAATTCACACTTTGAAAACTTGGCATACAACTTCTCCTTCTTAAGCAATTCCAAAATTGCCTTAAGATGTTCTTCGTGCTCTGTCTTATCCTTTGAATAAATAAGTATATCATCAATGAAGACGATTACAAACTTATCCAAGTAGGGCTTGCACACTCGGTTCATGAGGTCCATGAATACCGCAGGTGCGTTTGTTAATCTGAAGGGCATAACCTGAAACTCGTAATGGCCATACCGAGTTCAAAATGCCATCTTTGGTACGTCTTGTTCTCGTACTCTCAGTTGGTGATAACCTGATCTCAAATCTATCTCGGAGTAAATGTTGGATCATTGCAGTTGATCAAATAAATCTTTGATCCTCGGGAGTGGATAACGATTCTTTACTATCAGTTAACTCCCGGTAGTCAATGCACATTCTAAATGACCCATCTTTCTTTTTAACAAACAAGACCGGGGCTCCCCAAGGTGAGGAACTAGGTCTTATGAAGCCTTTGTCAGAAAGCTCTTGTAGTTGTTCTGACAATTCCTTCATTTCGGATAGAGCCAGTCGATATGGTGCTCGAGCTACGGGTGCGGCTCCTAGAATCAAGTCGATCTGGAATTCCACTGGTCGATCCAGAGGAAGACCCGACAAGTCCTCGGGAAACACTTCAGGAAAATCTTAGATGATTGGTACGTCCTTAAGTTGCTTTCCTTCCGACGTGTTCTCCTCCTTCTTAGCGAATATCTATGCCAAAAAGATCTAACATCCTTTCGCCATGTACTCTTGAGCCTTTGAACATGAGATAATGGTCAACCGAGATTCTCTGCTGTTGTTACTTTTGTTACCATGAAAAATCAAGGTTTCATTCCCATAGGGAATTCGAACAAGTTTCTCATCACACACGATCATGGCGTGACACCTTCTTAACCAATCCATGCCGATAATAACGTCGAAACTACCCAGTTCTACGGGCATCAGATCTATGTTGAACGGATGATTTCAAAAATTTAAAGTGCAACCTGTACAATAGTGTTTATCCCAACTATTTTTCTGTCAGCTAATTCGACGTCATAACTATTTTCTAATGGAGTTGGGGCGATGTTAATCAGGGAA